>RJWJ010001313.1:0-138396 GCA_004363605.1 Indri indri
CCCGACCTCATCTACCTGTGCTACCGGCCGCCAGCCATGGAGGGCGCTGTAGCTATTAAAGTCCTTTTTACAAATGAAGTGTCTCAGTAGGACGATGTGGTGACGTCTTCACGACCGACAATGGCTCATGTGCAGTAGCGAGGCTTTTGGGCGCCATGTGGGGTGCTGCCCAGGTTCCTCTGGTCCAGGGTCTTGCTGTAGCACCAAGGGCGTCAGACTGGCGCTCTTGGCCGGATTGGCATTGGGTAAGCGGCATCTTGATGCCCACATGAGCCAGTGGTCTCATGCCCGCAATGGCTGGGCTCAGAGACGCTACTTTTCTGGACGCCCCTCCACCAAGGGGAAGGACGAAACCACATCCCCGAAAGGTAATATGCCTTGGTCCGTGGACATGGCCCTCCCAGCTCACAGCTTTTGGGCCTGAACTTCATCTGTTGTGGTTTGCCTGTCACTGACGCAGCTGGGGGCTTGGCCCGTCCGCCCCGCCCCTCTCTTAGAGGCATTGCCTTTCGAAGCGTCACCCTCAATAACTTAAAGGAGCAGTTTCTGCGACGTCTTGTGATTTTTCCCTGTTCTTTTCAGATGAGTTCTGGCCATTGTTCTCAGGTGAAATGTGGAAGGACCACTTTAATGGTAGACTGTTAGTGTTGGGGACACTTCTTAGTTACCAAAACGGAACCCCTCCGAACTCATGAAGTTATGGTATGTCGACAGAAAATGTAATAGTTGGAGTGAATGAACCCACTAGTACCAACCTGAAAAGTTGGAAACCTGGTTTGTAAAAAAGTCCCAAAACAATAAATGTTGGCGTGGATGCGGAGAGATAGGAACACTCCTACACTGCTGGTGGGACTGCAAACTAGTGCAACCTCTGTGGAAAGCCATATGGAGACACCTTAAAGAGATCCAAGTAGAATTACGTGCTATATACATACAAACGTGCTATATACATACAATGGAATATTATTCAGCTGTAAAAATGAAGTACTAATGAATTCGACAACATGGATAAACCTCCAAATATTTATGTTAAATGAAAGAAGCCAGACACAAAAGACCATATATGGTTTCGTTTATACGAAATGTCCAGACTAGGCAAACACATAGAGATAGAAAGTAGATTAATGTTTGTTAGAGTCTGGGTGGTGATCTGGGGACTGACTGCTAATGGGTAGGAAGTTTCTTTTGGGGTTACTGAAAATATTCTGGAAATAGATAGTGTTGATGTATGTTCAACCTTGTGAAAATACTAAAAACCATTGAGTTGTACACATTAAAAGGGTGAATTATATGGCTTATGAATTATATCTCAGTTTTCTAAAAAAGAGAGGCTATACAAAAGGACGTTATTATGCAACTGTCCTCTCTTTTGATAGCTTTATCTCATTGCCACCCCCCCCCCATGCACACTATTTGAACCCTTAACATATTTAATAAAACAAATTGGGTCTTAAAGCCAATGAATACTCAGTTAATATTTAATAAATTTAGTCAAAGCAACGAAGCAAATTTGTAAATGTGGATGGCTTTGCCCTGAATATTATATGTATCTATTACAGATTATTGAGAATCTACTCAGACGTAAGTGTTCTTATACATTTAACATTTATTTTTTAGGATCTAGACATATCCATTGCTTAGGTCTTCGGGATATCACAGAGAAGAACACATGTGTTTGCCACCAACATGGAGCCTATTGTCTGATGTTACTGATTCCCTATTATATACCAGGTAATAGGTTGGGGCCCTGAGACTAAAAAGTAAATCTATCTTCAGTTGCTTTATTGAGAGATTTGATATTTGCTTAATAGAGAGTTTCCAAGGTTGGGGAAAAGGGGACTGCGAGATTGGGGGGAAGCATTTGTCTTCCTCTTCTCAATGTGGTTTATCTATCAGTTTATGATAAAAAAAAAAAAACTTTGCAAGAGTTATAACATGCTATATTTCTTCAAGGTTTCTTTTATTTCTGTTAAGGTTACCATTCATGGGTAGAAATATATTGGGCTGTAGCTTTGCCCAATTCAACAGGAATTGATGTAACCAGAAAAATATCTGTATGCAGAAAATAATTTTCTATCAACAACATGCTGTCACTTTCAAAAGAGAATATGTAAGAAGACTATTGGTGAACAGCTTATGAATACCCAAGCTAGAATTTGTCAAAGGTCCTTAGCTAATATCTAACTCTGAAAGCATATGGTAGCTTAAATAATTTTGGTTTTATATTTTGCTTGAAAGATACTACCTAAGACAAATGATTCCCTTGAAGGCCATTCTGGGCCATTATTTATGTACTGACTCAGAATTGCCAACTTTTTATTTCGAGCTCTTTGTTTCTTTATTTCTTGCCTTAGAATCAGAAACTTAAAACTTGTTTGTTTGATAGTTTGAGTGTTTCCTTGCTCAGCTAAATTTTGTGCAGTGTGTTCTGAATATTTTTGAAGAGTCAGAAAATGGAAATAAAATCCTCTGTAAGTTTTAACATCTCTAGAGGGAGACAAATGATTTAGCAAATATAAACAACAGCTATGTTTTCTAAAACAAAAACTGATATATGATGTATCAGAATGTTTTAGGCTGCAAGTAACAAAACGTCCTGACTCAAACTGACCTAGCAATAAATCAAGTTGTTATATCCAAACAGGAGTCATAGAGGTAAAGCAGGTTCTAGGCATGTCACCAGCTGAGGTATAATAATGTCACTGGCACCCAGATTGTTCTTCTGTTTTCACCTCTGGCTTCATTCTAAGGCTGGATCTTCTCGTGGTTGCAAGACAGCTGCCAATAGCATTTCTTTCTGTTCAGTCTAAGTCAATTCAAGACACATATCCACTTTTTCTCCACCCAAATCAATAACAAATGCCAGCAAAATCCATGTGCTAATTGATTTAGATTAATGCAGCTTTACCCTTCTGTCAGCTTGTCATGGGTTTTTTTGTCTAAAGAAGAAGAGGAGAATGGATTTAAACAGGGGATCAAAAGTCCCCGCACATATGGTTTGATTCTTCAACTGAAAACAGGGCTAAGGGCTTAAAATTTGGACCAGTTGGGTTATAAAGTCTTTATATGTATGTGTATGGAAGAAACTATTACATTTAAGCTTAACCAACTTTAAGTTTAATACTAAATTTGGAGGCCAGGCAAAATCAAATTGAACCTATCCATGGGGACATTTCTTTTTATGCCTTGAGAGGCAGTATGACATGATAATCTAGCTTGTTTTGAAATTTTACAGACCTGGGTACAAATATATATTTACACCTCTTCTTATCTGCATAGCTGTGGGACAAGTACTTCAAACCTCAGTATTCACCCTTGCAAAAAAGGGGAAATTATGCCTTATTCATTAGGTTGACATTTGACAATTGTTCAGTTGATGACACATGAAACATTTTCCCATTTCCCACATCTAAAGACTGACCCCAAATCAATCAGTGCAGGATGTCTTAGGAATTCTCAGTTAAGTGAGTTTAACTGGTAACTGAGCTTCGCCTAACTTCAAAGGAAGCCCACAGGTTAAGTTATCAGAGCGGTGCTTTTCACCGGCTTCATGAAAGACCTTCCCAGTATCCCGCAGCAAAAGTCCACCACGGGAATGGGTTTTCTTCGCAAGGACGCTAAAGTGTGAACTGGATCAAAAATATCCAGCATTTGCTCCAGTAATATCCGGGGAGAGTGCAGTGGAAGCAGACCTCCAACTGAGAGGCGGACATCATAGTGACATACCTGGAAAGCTTCGCACCTCAGGTATCAGTGGGTAACAAAAAGTGACCAGGTTTTGATTTACAGAACACGTACTTCAGAGGAGATGATTTGTAACATAGATCCAGCGATCTGAATTATTTTACTTTTTATTGCTTACTCTTTTAATTTAAAATAACAAAAAGGAATATACTTTGTATTTCATAAAGTAAATTTTTATGTCTTGCAACCTATGTCAATTTCCCCCATTCTTTTATGGTATATTTTTTAAAAAATTCATTTACTTTAGAATATCTGAGGCGATATGAATAAAGTATTATTGTTTTGAAAAAATCTGTACTCTCAAACCAGTTTCTGGGACGGCAAACACACACACACATAAAAGTTGGCTTCACATGGTGGCTTATCTGTTCTTTCTTTATTTTGGAAACAGTCTTTTAAGTTCAAACAAAACTAGGTATTAGTCAGTAATTTCTTAAAACTGGTTTAAGCTTCAGCCAAAGCAGCAATTTAAAAATCTCTCTAATCCACCAGCACATCAAAGCTATTTTGTGTAAGTGGTTTGCGTTTGCTGTGACACACTGAAAGTGTTGGGCTAGAGAGGAGACTCTAAGAAGAAAACATCCTATGATTTACGGAAGGAGATGCTCGTGCAGGTATTGAACAGCACAATCTCCTCCTGTTCCTTAAATGGAACCCTCTACACAACTAATTACCATGACGAGGATCCGTGCAGAACTGAAGTCCGTGGCACCTGCTGTTTTCCATTGCCATTTTGCAGATGTATTTTCTTTTCTTTTTATTTTATTTTACGTAGATTGTCCATTCTGTCACCAGCAACATCTGTTATTTGCAGTTAAATATTTATATTACTCTTTCCTCTGCATCTTGCATAGTAATATATGTGAGGCTATCATATATTAATTGTTTAATTTTATAGCTGCATAAATCAACTAAAATGTTGTCTCCTATAATTAAAAAATTGAAATATGTTTATATATGTGTGCACACACCTACATATATATATTATTTCACATGTGAAAAATTAAGGAGTGAAATATATAAGAAGAAATTTTAAATTTAAATAAAAATGAATATCTCCTGATACTTGCTAAAACAGATGGACCTTGAAAACATTATGCTAAATGACAAAAGCCAGTCTCAGAGTACCACATAGTGTATGATTCCATTTATATGAAATACCCAGAATAGGAAAATCTATAGAAACAGAAAGTAGGTTAGTGGTAGCCCAGGCCTGGGGGAGAGGAGAAAAGGGGATAATGGCTGAGGGATGTAGGGATCTTTTGTGGAGCGATGAAAATATTCTAAATTTGATAGTTGTAAGTTTGCACAAATACATGAATGTACTAAAAACCATTGGATTGTACACTTTTAAATGGATAGATTGTATGGTGTATAAATTATATCTCAATGAAGCTGTTTAAAAATGCCTGGTTCTATTTCTTGGAATCCTTAGATATCTGTTTACTAATGAGACTTTTCGTTTTATTCAGAAAACTATGCTTCACAAAATTATTCCATATTATGAATATCTTCTTGTGATATAATTTGGTAGAGCTAAGTATTATAAAAAGTAAACGCTGGGATTATTAAAAAAAAAAGTTCTAATCTCCACAAGTCTGGCACCCTGGTAGTAACTGGATTTTCATATGAACCAACACACACACACCTCACACATGCACACACAGCAACTACATTCCAGAGACAGCAGAGATTGCCTCTGATAGACAGTCTCTGACTGTTGCTGGGTTATTTAAAGCACCACAAAAAGTCTCTCTGAAGGCAGTTCCATTTGTTTTAAAAGTCATGGAGCATCTCTGAAATGGGTATAATTTATAAATGCATGAAAATGCTTCACTGCTGCCCATATTAACACAAGCAGTCTTTGGATGGTTTAGGGCCTATGATTTTATTTTCTCTGTTTTTTGTTTTGTTTTGTTTTTGTTTTTACAAATAGTTCATATTAGAATCAAAACTGTTTGAAAATTACTATTGAGTTTATTGCCTAATTTTATTTGGGTGATTTATTGGCTAGGTTTTCCTCTTCTATCTCTCATTCACAAAGGCTCTTTATTGAGTCTGAATCTTACAAGCTACCGTTAAGCTTGTATGTACAATGTTGGTACTACAAGAAGGCCTTGCTAAAATCCAGTATTTTTAATGTGCTTTGACATTTAAAAAATTTTGTTTTCTCTTCACAGACGGTTAGGAGTTGTTTCCCAGTAAAAGTGTGAGCAACAATGGAAATACAGAATGGAAGTTAGCTTGGCTTTCATTTCTTACCATTTGAAAATAATACTGCAAATGAAAATGTCCATATAAGTCAACAGATAATATCCATGCTGGAGCTGATCAGGGGAAGAGTATGGGGAACTGCAGAGTATATGTCCTGTCTGAAAAAATGAAAGCCACGTAGAACCAGCCTTTTGCTGCCATGCAAGATGTTGCCTGAGTTTTTGGCTTTTCAAAAGAAGCTGAAAATTGAGATTTTTTTTATATGAATAATGATATATATTAAGATCTACGGTAACCAAAAAAAGTGAACCACATTTTATTATTTTACATAATTTATAATCCATAATTAATAAAAATTGTTAAAGTTACCAATTTAAATGAAATATTTGAATATATTTTTAAATTTAATTAACAGTAAATAGAAAATAAAAACTTTAAACTTTAGTAAAGCAATTAATTAAAATTAAAATTATTCAGAGTTTTAAAGAATGAAATCATTTAAAGAAGTTCTAAACTTTTGTGAAGGCAAAAGTGAATCGTGTCTGTGGATGAGAGTTAACCTTCACAGATCGATGCTGCAATCACTCCTCTAAAGACAGGCCCCGTGGTTAACTAGAAGAAATTTCACCTTTGGTTATTATGGGGCCTCAGGAAGGCATCCTCAAGCAACTTGGGAAATGTAAACATCTGGTGCTCTCATTGTTGGCATGAGAAGAGGCATATTCAAGGGAACAAAAATATGGCAGGACAAAAAGCAGTGAAGGTGACTGAATCTTTGCTATGGACTTGAGAAAAAATGCCACTGGATGGGTACTATCTTTGGCTTAATGACTGCATGAACTTCTTGTTTAAGCAAAGGTAGGAAAACCTAATTTAAACCTAATTTCTTATCTATATTTCTTTATAACATAACACAGTACATAAGAAAGCTGAGACTTAACTCGAGACATATGGCTAGTGAGTGGGAAAGCTAAAAGTCAAACCTTAATTTTTTGACCCCAGAAGTCTTTTCTTATAATCTTTAAACCTCAGGCAGTTGATCCCTGAATATTGGCAGTGTCGGAGCAGCAAGTATAGATTTGGGCTCTGAACTTGCCTTTCTGTGTGATCCTAACCTCTCAGAGTCTTACTCTTTTATATACACTTCTATGTGATAATTTTATAGGAATCTCCCAGGTCTCATAAAGGAATTATTGTCCAGAACTCTGATACAAAAGAGTTAAATTTCAGAACAACTAGCGATTTTCATCACAGCTGGTTTAAATTGCCTGAAGGATTTAAGAAACACTTTCAAGTAATAAAGCAATTTAGATAGTTTAAATCTACTTTAGCTATGTTTATCTACTGAGGATGCACTTTTTTATGGGAAACTGAGCATTACAAAAATTCCCGAAGGGAGATTTTATCCAAGCTTATCTGACCTGGACAAGAGAGGGACATTTCAAGGGAATTCTGAATAATAAAATGGTTTGCTCTTGCTGTATAGAAGTGATGATTAGAGACAGATTAATAATGTAAGATGCAGAGGTTGTACAAAAGAACATTTGCAAGGTCAGTGCCTGGAGGTTGTATTATATAACATATTTGTTTCTGCTTCACAGTTTTGTTGGTTATATGGCCTGAGCCTCTCCAGCAATAGACCAGCTGCCACAGTAACTTAAATAGACTGAGCTGAAAAACATCTCTGATTCCCAGTCAATGTGTGTGCTGTGTTTCAAAATTTAAAAAGAAAACAAAGGAATATTTCTCCTGCAGAATTTTACTTTGTAACTTAATATGAAGAATTTGTGTTGCCAACAAAGCCTAAGTGGTCTGTAACAGAACTTGAAAAAATTCTGGTAGAAAAAAAATGGTGGCATCAGACTGGTTAGAAATGAAGAAACTTTTGCTGTGATCCCTCGGACTTACAACTGAAATAGTATGATAATGTCACTTAACTCAGAGCTGCAAAGTTCATATCAGTGATAAATTATTCAAACACTTGCAATAATTTACTGAATGCTGACCTTAATATTTTAAAAGTTTCACAATTTCCTTTTTTCTCTCACAGATCTTATTTAATAGATGGAAAAGAATTCAACTCAGTGCTTGTCACTGTACATAAGACAAGATTACTTACAGGGTCTGCTTCTGGAAGGTAATCCAGTCTAATTTCCCCAAATCCCCAATAAATAAGTAAATAAATAAATAAAAGGAAGTGGTCCTGGGGGTTAACTCCATCATTCTCTCTAGTTTTTCATCTAACATATCCTTAATATTTTCATTTGGGGAATTTCATTTTACTGGGTACAGTGTGTGCAGACAAAACCATCCATTAGGTTGTTGTTTTGTTTTATTTTTTCCTGAGTTTATGAACCTGAACTTAAAAGAAGAGGCACTTTTTCCATTTTTAGCTGCCAGGCAAAAACAAACCAGAAAGGTGTTCCCCTTTAACGGTTCACTCCCATGAAGCCACCAGAGGGAAAAACACTGTCTAACTTGTCTCATAAAAGTCTGTACCAGCCTGGAAGGCTTGTATCATCCCTGCTCAAATCCTCTGCCCTTAATGGCTTTTTCTTCCACTCCTCAGTCCTGGAACTGTGTGATAACTTGCCAGAAATTCTTCTTATGGAATCCGTCTTTACGCAGGAACAACTTGGCAATATTTGTACCGCAGCTGGAAGAAAGGTCTTTTTTGTGATGTACAAAGAGGCAGAATGTGTGTGGATCACTGATTAGACAAGGCGAGTGGGAACGGAATAGAAGAGGAATGGAACAGAACCCAACATAAGTCAAAGAAACTCATTTGACCTGTCTTTACACTACAGTAGAAAATAGAAAATAGCAGATTGAGATTTCACAGTAAAATATGGGAAAAGAATTCTATTTAAATCACAGTTACAGCTGTGGCTGTTGACTTCTTATGATGACATTGGCAAAATGTAAAATGCCCTCATATTTCCATGCCGTGGTGACTTTGATATTGCTAAGGTTTCCTGAATTCCTTATGGAAATTTCCATAGAAACATAAAGATAGATTTTTAGTAACAGGTGAATTAAAAACATCCCATTTTGAATCAGCAGGTACCACAGAAAAAATGACAACATATTTGCAAAAAGCAGTCTTTTAAAAAGAATTTAACATAAACGTGAACTCCATGAAATCTATTATTAGTAGAAATAGTAGTACTACTTGCAGAAATTGCTTGCATTTATATGAAGTATTTAATAATTTTATGAAGTCTCATGTCTATTATTTAACTTCTAGTCAGAAGTGTCGTGCTCATTATTTCATTTGTTTTTTCATCATCTGCATTTTACAGAACTGTAAATTGAGATTTAAGGATTTCTATCATGTTTACTGAAAGTGTACAAGTAACTCTGTAGAACAGGGAACTGAGTCATAAACAAAGGAAAACACAGACAAAGAAAAAACTCTGAAGGAACTTAGAAAGCAATAGGGTATTACCAACGTGAGGGGAATAAGACTCTTTTATTCTGAGCTAAATTTTATGACTTGGGGAGAATTAAATGATTGTTCCAAAACTTTTCTGTAATTTCTTTTCACAGTGCAGAAAACATGATCGATCTTGCCATGAGTAGTTTCCAGATATGTCACTACATCAAGTAAATCTTAGGAAATCACTAATTAGGTTATTTTGGAGGATATCATATTATGCTTATGTGGTCAGTAGAAATTCAAATAACGATTGCCTTTCTGGAAATTGTTTAAAATTCCAACTATTTTCACAAAGTTTTGATCAGAGAAATTTAAAATATGTGTCTTTGAAAAAATTTAGTTTTCTTAATTATTTCTAAGTAGTTATTTTGCATATACACATTCTAAGGTCCTTTCCAAACAAGTTGGATTCTTTCAGAAACCAATGAGTAGGAACCTGGGAAAATGGTGACCAATGTGGCATTTTTTGCTAAACTCTCTAAATCCTTATATGAAAATATACTGTACCAATAAATAACAAAACCTATAATATTTATAAACAAAACAAGTGAGAGGCTTTTCAAAAATTCCAAAATGTGTGTGGATGAAAGCAAACATTGATAATCATTGATACTACATGGTAGTAAGGGGCAAAGGGAAGTAATGGGTGTCTGATGGCCCTGAGATCTCTGAGAACAGAGAAATACCAAAGAGCCAGCTGGCATTCAGGCCAGGACAGGGACTCAAAATGAGGAAAACAGCTTGAGTGGAATCAACATTGAGCAAGACAAAGACAAGAACAAGAGAGTAAAGGATAGGAAGGTTTAGATCCAAGTCGAGAAGGGAACAGAACCAGTGAACTTCCACGTTTGTGAACACCATACAGATGCCACAGAAGAGCAAGCACTGTGAAGTTAGAAATGATAATCTTCAAAAATGATCAGGACAACGCATTCACATAAAAATATTTAAGGGAAAATTATTTTGAGGTCAAATGCCACACACAGTTATCATAAGAAAAGAAGATGTTAAGATGCAAAATAATTTCCTTAGAGATGATAAAACATGCCAGATACACTTGTCCACTGGAAGATCACAAATGCAGCATACTGTTGAATAATTAGGTAAAAATGCATTAAGGAAATGTACAAGATGTGAAGAGATAATACAAATAATAATTTGTCCAGATTTTTTGTTTTTCTAAAGTTAGTGAAGTGGCTGCATGCTCAGATAATGCATGTATGATATGACCATGAATAAAGGAGAGAAAGATTGGGAGTGCATATGTAAAACGTCTTGATTTTTCTTAGGAATTTGATTGGTGGCAGCAATGTTAGTGTAATATCCTAAGATGTTCTGGGTATACTTTGGCAAAAAGCAAAAGAGTAATTATGAGAAATTCTACTTCTACCATTCTCTGTCCAAGTAAACCATCATCTACACTAACGTAGGAGACAAAGATGTAAGATACAAGAGTTGTAGCATGTAACAGTCTTTCATTCCTTTTTGTGGCTGAGCAATATGGATATATGGCATTCTGTTTAACCATTCATCAGTTGATGAATATTTGAGTGTTTTTTCACTTTTTTGAATATTATAATAATGATGCTATGTACATTTTTGCACAAGTACCTGTCTACACGTTTTCAATTCTCTTTAGTATATATCCCTATGAGTGGAATTTTGGGGTCATACGGAAACTATGTGTTTATCCTTATCGAGGAGCAGCCAAACTGTTATCCAAAATGACCACCTATAATTGGTCTTTCCAAAGGAATTAAACCTGATTCTGATTAAGACTCTCGATCAATCTGTCAGTTTGAAAGAAATGCAGGAAATGCAGAGGACAGAGGAATATGTTGACCTGCATCATGATTGTGCAGTCGGAAAAATCCCAACTGTGGAAAATAGGCTGGCTCAGTGACTTAAACTCTTCAACAGGTAGATTATAAGGAAATGAAAAGGATGGAAGAAGTACGTGTAGATCAGAAGAAACTTAGGAGGCATATCAAGTTTTAAAGTGAGTTGGGATAGATTAAAGTGCCTTGAAATGATAAAAAAATAAACAAAAAGAAGCATGTTTAAGTTAATCGACATATTCTGTGCAAATTATTGATTCTTTGTCAACAATATTGGTCTAAATAAATTTTGAAAGGCTAAATATAAACCTGAAACCATAAAAATTCTAAAAGAAAATGTCGGAAAAGCTCTTTTGCATGTTGGTTTAGGCAAAGAATTTATGACTAAGACCCCAAAAGCAAATAAAGCAACAAGAAAAATAAATAAATGGGATTTAATTAAACTAAAAAGTTTCTGTACAGGAAATGAAATAATCAACAGAGCAAATAGACAACCTTCAGAATGGGAGATAATATTCATAAACTGTACATTAGACAAAGAACTAATATCCAGAATCTACAAAGAACTCAAATAAATCAGCAAGCAAAAAGAATACACCCATCAAAAAGAGAGCAAAAGATATGAACAGATTTTTTTCAAAAAAGTATATAAATTAGCCAACAAGCATATGAAAAAATGCTCAAAATTACTAATTATCAGGGAAATGCAAATTAAAACCACAACGAGATACTACCTTACTCCTGGCAGAATGGACATTGTTAATAAGTCAAAAAACAATAGACGTTGGCACAGATGTGGTGAAAAGGGAACCTTATACACTGTTGGTGGGAATGTAAATTAGTTAAACCTCTATGGAAAACAGTGTGGATCTTCTTCGAAGAACTAAAAGTAGTCTACCATTCAATTCGGCAATCCCACTTCTGAGTATCTACCCAAAGGAAAAGAAGTTATTTTATAAAAAAGATACCTGTACCCAAATATTATACATTCACAACTGCAAAGATATGGAATCAACTTAAGTGCCCATAACCTGATGAGTGGATATATATACCATTAAGTACTATCCAGCCATAAAAAGAAGGAAATAATGTCTTTTGCAGAAATGGATGGAGCTGGAGACCATTATGCTAAGCGAAGTACCTCAGGAATGGAAAAACAAACACCGCATGTTGTCACTTATGAGTGGGAGCTAATCAATGGGTCCATATGGTTAGCAAGTATTGTAATAGACATTAGAAACTAAGAAGGAGGGGGGTGAGGGATAAAAATCTACCTGTTGAATACAACTTACGTTATTCTGGTGATAGATACACTAAAAGCCCTGACTTCAGCATTGTACAGTTCATTCATGTAACAAAAAACACTATATCCTCCAAATCTATTGAAATAAGAAAAATTATGAAAAAAACAAAGAAAAAAGAAGAGTGTAAAAAATGTAGGGATTTAAGTTTTATTCAGATTTCACTTTACTTATATACCTTAGCGTTGTTTTAACAATTTACTTGAAAATGTCTGATAGCTACTCTGATCTTTTCTCTTATTCATGTGTATTTGCCTATGTTTTCAAGTCTTTTGATATAACTTCAAAGTAATCATTTGTAAGACTTTATTTTTTTAGGACAGTTTTAGGTACCCAGCATAATAGAGTTCGGTACAGAGATTTTCCATATACCTTTTCTCCCCACACATGCATAAATCCCCCTATTATCAACATCCTCCACCAGAGTTGTAAATTTATAATTAATCAACCTACGTGGATCCATCATTATCACCCAAAGTCCATAGTTTACATTAGGGTTCATTATTGGTGTTGTACATTCCGTAGGTTTGGACAAATATATCATTACATGCGTCTTCCATTACAGTATCATATGGAGCATTTTCACTGCCCAGAAAATTCCTTGTGCTCCACCTCTTCATCCCTCCCCATTCGCCACCCTCTGTCAACCACTGATATTATTACTATCTCTCTAGTTTTGCCTTTTCCAGAATGTCAGATAGTTGAAACCATACAGTATGTAGCCTTCTCAGACTGGGGTCTTTCGCTTATAAGTATCCAAGTTTCCTCCTTGTCTTTTCATGGCTCAATAGCTCAGAAGTAACAAGTTTTTAAACCCAGTTCTATATATCTATACTCACTTTGCTTTCATAAACAATAACATGAAATGATTTCTGATAAGAAAAATCCCTTGCCTCAGAGACACTCTCTCCATCATTAAACCACAAATAATGATGGAATGTCACAGAATCAACTTGAATGTAATGATCTCTGTAGAAGGAATAGGCCAAGATTTTAGATGAGTATTCTGATTTTTAAGAAAGGAATTCCATTCATATCTGGATATTTTGAAATCATCAGGGCAAATAAAAATAATAATAATTTAAAAAACTTAAGCCTGTGTCCTGTACAGAAAGAGCGATAGAATTTCCAGAGTTTAAAGCATGGCACATATGCAGGAAAAAAATCTATTTTCTCCCAGAAAATGACACTTGACTGGATCTTTTTTTCTCATTCTATGCCTTAGACTGCTACTGTTCTCTCGAAGCTGGTTTCCACCGTGACAGTTGGAGAGAGAGAGCAACTTCATCACACTCTGGGTACTGCAGCTCATAAGCACTGTAATTTAGATAAATCAAAGAGCACCTTCCCAAAGTAAAACCATTAGAAAGAGGTAGTGTGTTGTCGTTTTCAAACCAAGGTGTGTGGTCAGGAGAACTGGCTGTACAGAAAGAGGCTGACCCTTTCTGAATTAGGGTGTACTGTGCACACCATTGGAATGAAGAATATCTTCTCCTCTTCCCATCACTAAGTATACGCTGAGAGTCCCTGAGTGAGAGTGGGAGGACAGAGATGCTGATTAGCAGTGCACAATCAAGTGTGTTGTAAATCAGTGCCCTCATGGACTCTTTGGTTTCTGAGGAATTTAGAAATCTGAGAAATAAACTTTTAGGACAATCATTACAAGAAGAGAGAGAAAAGAAGGACGCTGCAGATTACAAAAAGGAAACAGCCCCAGTGTGGTGGCATTTACATTATCATCTTAGATTCCCTATAAATATCACTAAAATATACTTTGGGCTAAATTCTACAGCCATTTTGCTTCTAAGCTCCCCCAAATCTCCAGTGACAGCTATTGTGAGCCAACTGCAGCTCCTAGCTGTGTGTGGTACATTTGCATCAGTGGTGGCCCTGACTGTACCCCTTCCATATCCATGCCCTGTCCATGAAACTTTGCAGTGCTTCTCACTGTAGTTTGAGTGTAATTCTCTACCACTTACAACTTTGGCCAACAGAAAGAAGCAGCAGGGATAGTGCACTATTTCCAACTCCAGCCCTCAAGAGTGCTGCCTTGGTTCTGTATTCCTTACTCTCCTGCCATTGCTAAGAGAAGGGCATGGACCCAGGTGAATGGTGAGAGATACATGGAGCAGAGACCCCAGTCAACCCAGAGGCACTTGACCATCCACAGCCAATGTCAGCATCGTAGAGCATGGATTAGATGAACCCCACATATGTATGAGGAATAACTTTATTGGTGTATGCTCTTGAGAACTGGGGTGGTTTCTTACATAGCAATAACAAACTGATACATCATCCTTTCTCAAGCTCGCAGGCTTTAATCCACAATGCTCCTTTTGCCTGGGAGGCTCCTTCTGTGTTCTCCCTCACTCAGCTTTTATGTGAGTAAGTACTACTATCCACCATATCTTAGCTTAGGCATCACTTTTTCTGGAAACTTCTCTTCATCCCGCAAGCATGGATTAGGTGCTACTTCTCTTTCTTTTATAACTTTCTTTGTTTTGTTTTTTGTTGTTGTTTTCTGTTGTTGAGACAGGGTCTTACTCTGTCTCCTGGGCTAGAGTGCAGTGGCTTCTTTATAGCTCACTGCAACCTTAAACTCCTGGGCTCAAGCGATCCTCTTGTCTCAGCCTCCTGAGTAGCTGGGACTACAGGTGTGTACCACCACATCCAGCTATTTTTTTTATTTTTATTTTTAGTAGAGACAGGGTCTTGTTCTTGCCCAGGCTGGTCTCAAACTCATGGCCTCAAGCAATCCTCCTGCCTTGGTCTCCCAAAGTGCTAGGTTTATAGGTATGTGCCACTGTACAAGGTCAATATTCTTTTGTAACTTTCTCAACTTGTTTCTATCGTAGCTATTTCAGATAGCTAAGAAGGAAGGCCATTGTATTAGATGATCTCTGTTTAAAAGTTTTAATTTATCATCCAAGTATTTCATAGATGTATGACCTTGGAAAAAATTCTCTAAATGACAGTTTTATCACTTTTATAATGAAACTAACACCTATCATTTGTACTGGAATTTCAAGGTGATAACATATGCAAAATATTTAGTAGTTTTCTGTACATAGTAAGGCATTCACTAATTCTTGGGTGCAATTATTATTACCATCTGTGTTAATATACTGCTTACACAGAAGATCTAGCTACTAAACTTATTTCAATCTGTAAAGAGAGCATTCCCTAATTAAGTAATTGGCTACTCTAAGATATAGTTTATATAAGTAGGATGAGTTACATGTTTGATTCTTTTCCCTTATATCCCCCAACATTTTTTTACTAGTTTTTGAAATGATGAGTTGGTTCACTATCACTCTTCTCCAAAAGGGAAAAAAATTTTTTTCTTTCTTTTTTATTACTTTGAACTCAAGGATTGTAAAATATCTGACGTGTTTCAATCATTGCAAGTATTGTTATTTATACTCAAATTTTCCATCTTTGGCCATAGGGAAATCTCTTTAAGTTAGATGTTGAGTTCTTTAGCATGACCCTAGTAGTTTTTATAATTTCTTCTATTTCCAGCTTAATGGTATTCTCCAGGCCTATCTAGTACATTCTCTGCCCTGGCTATTTCTCTAAAGGTCTCCAATTCCTATAATGGGAAATGGCAGAGGCCATACTCCAGGTGTTAAGAGTTTTGCTACTGAGTTGGCCTTGATTCTGAATCTTTGCAGTGGACAGAATTAGGAACACTTTTTAAAGTCCTTTTTTTTAATTGGCAGATAAAATTGTATATATTTATCATGTACAACATCATGTTTTGAAGAGTATATGTATGTTATGGATTGGTTAAATATAGGTAATTAACAAATGCATTGCCTCACATAATTATCATTTTTGTGGTGAAAACACTTAACATCTGCTGTTTTTGTGTTTTTCGAGAATACAGTATGTCATCATTTTCTATAGTCACTATGCTGTGCAAATAGATCTCTTGAATTTATTCCCCCTATCTAACCTGAATTATGTGTCTTTTGACCAACATCTCTCTTCAACCCTCCCTCCCCTTTAACCAACCCAGCCTCTGGTAATCAATATTCTACTCTTTACTTCTAGAGATCAACTTTTTCAGGTTCCACCTATGAATGAGATCATGTGGCCTTTGTCTTTCTCTGCCTGGCTTATTTCACTTAACATAATGTTCTCCATGTTCACCCATGTTGTCACAAATGACAGGATTTCCTTCTTTTTATGACAGAATAGTATTCCATCTTGTATATATACCACATTTTCTTTATCCATTCATCTACTGATGGACACTTAGGTTGATTGTATATCTTGGTATTGTGAATAACACAGTATAAATGTGGCAGTGCAGAAGTCTCTTTGACATGCTAATTTCATTTTCTTACAAACATACCCACTAGTGGGATTGCTGGATCATATTGTAGTTCTATTTTTAACTTTTTGAAGAACCCCCATACTGTTTTCCATAATGGCTGTACTAATAGAAACATTTTTAAAAGGTGTATCCCATACAAATTTAAAATTCATGGTAAGTGTAACTTCACGTGACAAATTCATCAGAACACCTACTTATTTTTCCCATCTAGTCTAATTGTAATATTGCGGAATTTGTAAGTAAAGTGTTTTTTAACGTAAAATGCCTTTATCAATTATTTAAAATAGAATGACTGAACACAGGTTGTTATGACTTGTGGAGTAAAATAGAGAGAGATTCTCTTAGGATAACAAATCAGGTTAACATAAAAAATTCACCTTGTCTGAATGATGCCATGCCCTTGATTAATTTGTTCCCAAACCTCTTCCCCATTCAAGGGCCTTTGACATGCAATTTTATGTCATCAATTGCATTTCACATAAACTCTGACTCCAAATAGCTATTATTTATTCATTATTATTTACTATTTATCAGCTTAAATTTTACTCTTTCTAAGGGTTATTTTTCCTGCCCCTAATCAAAATTGTATTCTTATGTCAGACTATCTTGTAACACCTTCAGCTTTTCTTTTACAATATGTTTTGCAATTGGTTATTTAGTATGTGATATTTTTTAAGAATTGTCTTCTCTGCTAAATTATAAATTCTATGTAATCAAGTAATTTGTTCGTTGATAACTTTTTCCCCTGGTACCTGGTATAGTGCCTTTAAATATATGTTGAATAAATGGGCTGGATACGGTGGCTCACACTTGTAATCCTAGCACTCTGGAGGCCAATGCTAGAGGATTGCTTGAGGTCAGGAGTTTGAGACCAGCCTGAACAAGAACAAGACCCTGTCTCTACTAAAAAAATAAATAAATAAATAAATAAATAACCAAGTGTGGTGGCACGTGCCTGTAGTCTCAGCTACATAGGAGGCTGAGGAAGGAGGATTGCTTGAGTCCCGGAGTTTGGTGTGAGCTAGTCTGATGCCATGGCAATCTAGCCCAGGCAACAGAGTGAGACCCTGTCTCCTAAATAAATAAATAAAGGAAGATAGAATGAAGCCTAAGGTCCTTTGGTAAAATCCAACAGAGCTCAAAATAAATTGCATAATAATGAAAATTATTTTAAGAATCTTTGTAGCTCACCATAAATTTTATTAGGGATGCTGCCTCAATTTGCTAATATTTGCTTTTTGTTTTTATATTCTCCACAATCTTCATTCAACCAAAAAAATGGCCTAAGCTCCACTTATTAGTACTTGATAAATGCTGATTTCATTTTCACTAGAATCAGTTGAGATTGGTTGGCTACCTCTAGAGGATAGACATGCTAAACTTTTCTAAAAATTTTGTTCTTAGATAATTACTTCCAGAACTGGGAATGACCTGGCTCTACTGTAACCAACATAAACTCCCAATTTTATCAACTTAATCATATAACAGCTTGACCTAGGGATAACAATATTGAGAGTCTGATAAAAATTTAAGAAGAAAGTAATCATTTTTAATCTGTTCTTGAATTCCCATGTCACAAACTGAAACTTGTGGAGAAAAGCTAATCATGATACAATTGCACTGCTGTGTTCACTGATGTGAGCTATAAGTAAAATATTCCCTAAATGTCTCCTATGAGATATTACCTAGTAATATTAGGTTATATTTGTAAATTAATTTGAGCAGATATTTCTCTTTGATTCAAGTGATTATCCCTGGAAATGTAGGCTATTTGTGTCTTTTTTAAAGAGATGAGATTATTCATTAATAAATCATAAAATCAAACAGGGGACACCTAGAAAATTAAAAAAGTATATCATTTAAGATGTTTGAGAAATCTGAATTTGTTTAAACCTCTAATTGTATGTATTCATTTATTTGTGAATGTATGAGTTTAACATTGTTGGGAGAAATAGCACTCTTAACACTATTGTAGTAGAAACTACATGGTTTCATGTAGCAGAAACCATCCTTTGGATGTTAATTACATCTGCGTAGCTAACATCTCCCACCTCACCACTCAGTTCTTTACGTTTCTATCAAATACATTTACTTGAGTCTTGGAGAATAAAAGGAGATGATATCATTGACATTGTGAAATATATTCTCTGAAATCAACAGCCCATAGCCATTGGTTTTTGATAGGGTTGGACCTACTTCCTGTCATAGAGGTGAAACTTGATTGGTCCAAATTTGTCAACATAATAGCATCTCCTGTGATCATCACCAGGTCAGTCAACCCGAGCCTAAGTTTTGTTCAGTGCATGTTATTCCCTTGGTCCCAGGGAATGGATCAGAGGTGAGCCAATCAGCAAGTTCAAAGCTTTTGTTTAAAGATTGTGGGAAGTGACATATTCTCCCTTTCTGCATGTAAAACAGCAAATATACAAACCCAATTGCTGCTGAAAACCACTTTACTCTTATGAGTGCAGCCATCCTCAGGATGAAGCTGACATTGTGAATGGTAGCACAGAGAGCCAGGGACTCTATGACATTGTCTAAGCGCCTCCGCCACCCACTGAGCTACTCTAGTTCTGAAATGCCCGTTTTAGCCAATCTCAAAATATTAACTTGCTTCCCTGGTTGTATCAGCTTCTATCTAAACAAAGCTGTGTTGTTACCTTAAAGTAGGTGGGTTTCCTTGCCTCCAATTCACAGTATGTCCTTAGTTTCTTCATTCAGTTGTTCTCCAAATTCAGGTTGCATCTTCAAATTATTTATGCACTTTTGGCCACTATCAGTGTATAATTTCTGACTCTGTACCTCAATAAACATTCATAATTATAATTTTACAGCCTCACATATCATGATAAATCATTACCAGGTCATTAATGTTATAGCTCAATTATTGAGCAAGTCCACTGACAGCCATTAGCATAAATTTCAACAAATGAAAGCCAGAAATATTGATCCTCTTCCCATGGGTACTTAATTAATGATGACCGCACAGAGTGGTCTCTAATCATCAAGTGCATGTAGCCTTTAAATCCTACCAGTCTAGCCTGGACATATTTGGGATTTAAGTCAATCTATTAATGTTATTGGAAACAGAAGGGATAAAAATTATCTTCCATTTTTCCTGCTATTTGTCTTAGCATAATACCAGATTGGCCTTAAAGTTGACTACTGTCCACTTTATTCATTTCTCTAAGTCATTCTCTGATGATGACAGAATCAACAGGTTATTTCTTAGCATAATACCAGATTGGCCTTAAAGTTGACTACTGTCCACTTTATTCATTTCTCTAAGTCATTCTCTGATGATGACAGAATCAACAGGTTATTTCTCTCCACTGAACAGCTGTCCTTTAGCTATCCTTAGAAATGATGCATTTCTTAAAATATTGGTGGTAAAGCAGAATTTCATATGGCTAATCCAATATTGTCACTGACTTTTATAATTTGAGTTCCTGAAGCTGCAAGAATATTAGGGCCCAGCCATCTAGCTTGGGGAAGAAACTTGCCAGAGAGAATTGGGTTTACTGGAGAACAAAACCTCCTACAACATGAAGCCTCAGACCAGCTCTTAGCTTCCAACCTCTGAGTGCCCATTTTTTAGCTCCCCCACTACAGGTTCCTAAGAGATTAACCTCTAGTTAGCATTTTAAACTGCCACAACAGCATTTTCTGTGTTTCTAAGATTAGCTTAAGAAGAGGACACCTGTCCATAGGGATTTGCTTTCTCAGAATCTTCCTCCCAAAACACACAATTTCTTTCTTTAAGTATTTTATGACTCAATGTTATAGAGGGGAAAAAAGAGACAGTATTACAAAAATTAAAATGTCAGGAAGGAAACCTCTGGTGTGTTTTTGGAGGAAGAGTCTGAGAAAGCAAATCATTATGAACAGGAGTCCCTTCTTCAACCTCTGTGGAAAACAGTATGGAGATTTCTCAAAGAAATAATGCGGTCTTACCATTCAAGCCAGCCATCCCACTACTGGGTATTTACCCAAAGGAAGAGAAGTCATTTTATCAAAAAGACACCTGCACTTGAATGTTTCTTGCAGCACAATTCACAGTCACAAAGATGTGGAATCAACCTAAGTGTTCATCAATTCATGAGTGGATTAACAAAATGTGGAAAATATATACCCTGGAGTACTACTCAACCATAAAAAGGAATAAAATAATGTCTTTTTTAGCATCTTGGATGAAATCGGAGACCATTATCTTAAGTGAAGTATCTTGGGAATGGAAAAACAAACACCACATGTGTACTCTTGAATAATTGGGAGCTAATTGACAGGCATACATGGGCACAAAGGGATATAAAGATTATATGAAATCATGAACAGGGGAAGTTGGCCGGGCAAGATGTCTCACGCCTATAATCCTAGAACTCTTGGAGGCCGAGAAGGGAGGATCTCTTGAGCCCAGGAGTTTGAGATCAGCCTGAGCTCTGAGCAAGAGTGAGACCCCGTCTCTACTAAAAATAGAAAAATTAGCTGGGCATGGTAGTGCACACTTGTAGTCCCAGTTACTCAGGAGGCTGAGGCAGTAGTATCGCTTGAGCCCAGAAGTTTGAGGTTGTTGTGAGGTAGACTGATATCACGGCACTCTAGCCCAGGCAACAGAGTGAGACTCTGTCCAAACAAAAAATAAAGGAGGGAGGAGGAGATGAAGGGTAAAAATCTACCTATCGGGTACAATGAACACTATTCGGTTGGTGAGCACACTAAATGCCCTGACTTAAACATTATAAAAGGTATCCATGTAACAAAAACATTTGTACCCCATTAATATTTTGTAATTAAAAGAAGCATCAGGAAAGGGCAATATATACTCATTGTAGGGACGGTCAGTGGAATATAGAAGAATGAGCACTAATTTTGCAATCTCACAGACCTGGGCCCACATATGAGCTTAGCCGTTACTGGATTTTTAGCTATGTAACTCAATTGCTGCTTTAGCCTTAGTTACTTTCTGTATGAAATGGAGATTATAATACCTACCCAGAAGATTTCTGTTAGTAGCAGAAATAATGTGAGACACCAGAACTATTCAATATGAAATTAAAGGTAGCCATTATTCTTGAGGTTCTTCTTAGAGACCAGCTACCTTTTTCAGGCAATAGCCAGAATTCTGGGAATTCACTTGTTTTATTGCTGGATGCAGGACCATAATCCTGCCCTTTCTGTAACACATAGATAAGTAATTGATTAATGTAGAGCAAAAGTGTACATTAATGGGTCATTCAAGTCTTGGGGACAGAAGACCCCTGAACTGGGATCTAACGGGTTTCTGAAGGGTGCTTCATTTTTGCAGTGTGCCAATCTCAGTTCATGCAGTTCACCGTTAAATTTATGCATTTCATCGCAGAGTTCTCTTCCAAAGTGATCAACTCACTAAATGCTTAAAGCGAGAGTGGCTTTCTTTTTGAAAAGGCGATCCTGTTCCTCATGACCACTGATTATATTGGTCTAAAACCCATTAGCTCAACTCAGATTTGGCATCAGTAAACATTGCTGGAAACGTTTTTACTCAAATATTTTGTTGAAAATTAGTTCGATGAGTCATTAGATGATGTGCTATTTAAGTTTGGGACATACTGAGTTAAATAGACTTATTTAATTAAGGACTTTTCAAGGGCTTTATTGTATGCAGTGCTTCTCAAGTTTATTTTTATGGCTACATGTATGTTGCTAACACTTGCTGAGTGTATCATTCATGCCTAGCACTGTTCTAAGTCCTCCGCATGTATTATCTAATTTAATCCTTGCAACAATCTTATTAGGTACCTACTCTTGTTATCCAGATTTTACAGTGGAGAAATTTAGGCACAGAAAGGTTAAATATTTGCCCAAGGGCACGTGGTTAAAATTATGAGAGTTGTGTTTCTAACTAGGGGAGTTTGACTCCAGAAATACAGTATGGTGATGAGTTTCTAATAATGAGGGACCCTCTCTTAGAAGGAGCACTCTGAGAAGAACATGGTGTGAAGCACTTTATCAAATGGAATTTGGCAAGTTTGGATCATTATTGTCAGGAGTTTTGTTTATAGAAGGAAGGTTGTGCTGGTGGGAATCCACTGGGAAAAATCTCTGTAAGTGAAATGTCTCCTATTCCAAGAAGGTGGTGTCCAACTTTTGGGTCCCCCAGTGTAACTAAGTTCCATCTCAATTAATCTTTGCCAAGTATGAGGAAGAACAACTCCCAGCATTATCTAACAGAACCTCAGACCCAAAGCATGCAGGCAGAGAGAACCTCATGGGCTGTATGTTGGCTGCCCAGGCACAAATGTTTACCATATTCTGATAATAGCGTAATGTGATCCCAATATCCTTACTAGTGGCAATTGATTCAGTTTTATTTCCCTAGAGTCTTTCCCAGGTGGATTTTTCAAAGTTCACAAGATCTAGTCTTAATCCCTTTTCTAACAAATGTGAGTTCTACTTTGCCAATGTTCAAAAATATGACACTAGGTATATCGATCACAAGGCAGCTCCAAAATTTGGATATATAGCATGACATAAATGTGCCATGAACTTCCGTATCTCCATGATTGGTGTTAAAGTATATTGGTAATGTTCAAATGAGAAGGAACATCTTTGTACTTCTCAGACTGTTATCCTTGTTTGTGAGCTATCATGTGGTCACTTTTTGGGTAGGTTTTAACATATTTTCAATCCTATTTCTATATACTAAGACGAAAAATATCAAATTTATTTATTTATTTCAGAAATTGAACCCAGTGTAAGTTTTATTTAGGGACTAAACCAGGTGAGGAGTGATTCGCACAATGCCTTAAGTTTAAGGCAGATTTGGACCATTAATAAAACTGGAGTTCTTAGCCCCAAAATATATTTCAAAAGCTACTTCTCTGAATGCATAGTCCCACAGGACAAAATTTTTTATTGTTGTTATTTTTTCTATTTGCTGGAGGATTTTACTTATTATTCAAGTTAAAGCCTCGGCTAAAATTTTGTGAGAGCTTTGTCATTGATAAATTATAATTAAAGGACAATTAGAAAACAACACAAAAATAATTTTCATTTATTCATTCTCTCTTGACCAGCTAACTATTAGCAATAGTTTGAGTTTGCCTCTAAAAGGGATATAAAGGAGTGTGTCCAGGGGGAGAGATTCATATAACATGAATCATCATAGTTCAAGGTGTAAATAAAGTAAATGCCATTAAGAGCATGTGGATAGAATGTTACAGGAATTAAAAATAAGAACAATTATTTCAAACTGGGAGAAGATAAGATGTATTTGCGCTTGTCCAAACATGAATATTCCTCAATTCTCAATTGTTAAAACATATTATTATAATGGCAAAGGTTGGTGACTTGAGAATTTAAGCATTATATATAAAGAGCTCCTGTTAAGGGATGCAATAATTCGTTTGAAATAGAGTCAAATCTTCAGTTCTCATCATCTGGGCTGAGAGTTATGGCTTATGTAAGGCAATAGTGTACGCAGGTTAAGAATACAATCTTCAAAGCAGGGTCAAATCAGAACTTTAAACTTGATGTAAAATCACGTGCTGAATGATCTTCGGCAAAGTGTTCAAGCTCTCTGATTCTTGGTATACAGCTCAAGCATTTTGATATTTAAAGGAAATACCAGACCTCAAGTTCACAGTGCATTGTGAGTTGCCAATAAATGATGGTCCCTGTTGTTATTATCATTTTTCGTTGCATTAGTTGAAGCCATCCAAGATTGACTATAGTTGCCAAAGATGAAAATCATGGATTAGTTGTTGTACCAGTTATTTTAACAAAACTTGAGAATGCACTCTCTATTGCTTTGTGTACAATATAGAAGTAAATTCATATAGACATCATATAATATATGTGTGACATTCCACCATCACCACTCTCTGCAAACTAGATCCCTTTTTTATATCCTGTACATCTAAGCTTGTCAGAATAACACAGAGGAAGCCATCAGCACTCTAAATTACTAGATGAATATTACAGCGTTTTCATTCATCATTAAGTCATTTTCATACTTTATTCATTACATGATTGGCATAATTCAATGTGATTTCCACTTCCCAGAGTTTGAGATATTAGCTACTTTCTCTTTTCTTTTCTTCTCTCCGGAAGCATCAATTACTTAAAAGTTTTCCAAGGATTCCTTCAATACCATCATTTCTGTTATCAGTCAGCGGGTCTGGTGCATTACCGTTGGATTCTATGCCATGGCAAGGATGGAACGCTGAAGATACTGGAAGAAGTTGAATTATGGTACGAGGAGTTTCTAATATGTCAAAATGTTCTAATGAAAGCAGCGTGGGAGAGAGCATCACGTACTCAGAGGCAATGGTGAACAAAGTGAGAAAGAATCATTTCAAAAACTGGAGAGACTGTCATAAATAATAACCACTACTCACCCAGTGCTCACTAGGTGCAAAGCTTCCTGTTAAATTCTTTATGCATGTTAGCTAATTTACATATATTTACTCTTACAGATTGAAACAACACATAGAGTTATCTTTCTTTTCCTCCAAGCTAAACAGAATAAAGTATGCAACTCGTTCACACATTTATACCCTCAGATTTCTCAAATCCCTAATATGTATGAGATATTATATGAGCATGTGATGTGTGCAGAAACAGCTACATTTTCTGTATTCCAAATTAGAAGGGATGAGGCATATAATATCTAATATCATGGATGTTTGGATAATATGGACGTATATTCCAAGTGTACATGGTACATAGATCAATCTAATTCCCTTATCTGAAGTACCTGTATAGAGATGTATGGCATATCATGCATATTAAAATTTGACCACTATTTTGGAGGTGATCAGGATTATTATTCTTATATTTCAATAAAGAAACTGAGGCTGTCGGAGAAGACGTGTCATGACCAAATTCCTTTAGGTGTAAATGGCAGCGTCAGGACAGGGATGTGGGTCACGACTTCTAGTCTATTACTTTTGCGAAGTGCTGCAGCACTCCACAAAAAGAATGTTTTTGACAAATCACAAACAGTGAATTATTTTTTCTTTTATTATCTCTTGGCTTTCATCTCAATATTTAGACTTTGTAAGCCATTGTCTCTGCCCAACTTTCTACAGTTTAGCTCCTTGTGCCTTTCGTCCTAAGAGGTGATAAGAAAGTGGTGAGCAGAAAGCTGTCCATGAAGCTTGCCGGGAGGATGATCTACCTTCAGAGTGTCGGAATTGGAGGCCCCCAGCTTTGTTAGATGGCTTTGTCTCTACTGCTGTCTTTCGGAGTCCAGAATTGTAAGACATGACTGATCGGGTTCACATTCTAAGAGAGTGGGCCTGACCACAGTTCTTTAATGAGGCCTCTAGTCCACTCCAAGTGAGGAGTGAGCTCTCCAGTCAGGACAAGGCCCTGGCCTCAGGGCGCCAGGGTGAAGTCTGGCTTCCCTAATGAGGTCCATGAGCTAGAAGTGCCTCCAAGGGGGTTAGGCCTCAGTGGACTATGAAGGCAGTTCCCGCAGTAGAATGAAACAGAGAGTACGGGGTGAGAAACAGTCAAGTATGGGCCCAGGAGATAATTTCAAGTTTGCTGTTCAATTGGGTTTTAGTGGATTCATTGTTTATACATACCTTGTATGAAGGCTCCAGACATCTGTCCTCTGATGCAGCCTTCTGTGGAGTTAGGTTCAGTACTTTTATGAGAAAAATATAAGCAGTCTCTATTTTACAAAGGTCATATGCAAGAGTTTCAATTACCACAGTTTAGTCAAATGGTGCCAGTCCTCCAACAACACAATTCAAATCTCAGTTACCCTGGTACATTAACTGTGAATAATTGTATTGGTACACACTTTGCTGCTAGCTCTACAGTCCACAAATAACTATCTAAGAAACAGATGTGCATAATGATGAGTTACCAATCATGCCACTTCTTTCAACTTCTGGGGGTGACTGATCACTGCAGACCTGTTATTTATTTCATGTACAGACAGTAAAGTGTGTAGTTGTGTTGCTCCCTTTTCTCAGTGATAAACCCATGGGACAATTGTACAAAAATGCATAATGGAAAGAGGGAATTGGCCAATGAAGATGAAAATCCAAATAACTGATCACGCATAAAGTGAAATTTGACTGGAATTTAAATGGAGATATAGAAGAAAGAGCTGACTAGGAATGTTGACACTGCTGCCTTTTGAGAGATTTTGGACATACAGCCAGAGGAATTAGTAAAGGTAAAATTACTAACATAGACAAGGAAAGAGGTTGGAATGAAAAAGGTGAAGATGTTCCAGAGGAAGTAATGATGGCAAAAAAGAAAGAAAGAGAACAAAAGAAAAAGAAAGAAAGAAAGAAAAGGAAGGAAGGAAGGAAAGAAGAAGAAAGACTTTACATTTTAAAAAACCCTCAGAAATATTTCATGACGTTGAGAACACAAAGAATAAAATTTTTGAAGCTGATTCAGACTTAGAAAGCAGTATGACAATTCCCCAAGGCACAGAAAAGATGCTCACTCCATCTCTCCACTTCATAATTTATATAATGAGAAGAATGTAAGGACTGTTCCAACTATTTTTGATGAGTGATTTTTTTTCACCTGTGTCATGTGAGCCATAAAATAGTAGTGAGCTATACTCAGTGGTATAGCCCACCATGGAGCACGGTCTTTTCTTTATTCTCCCAAATAGCCCAACTTGATAAAGATCATTTTAAAAACCTTCCCCTCGTGATGAATGGTTGTAATTAAACTTTTATTTAAGATCATTGTAGATTCACATGGAGTGGCACAAAATAGCATAGAAATATACCCTGTATCATTTACTCAGTTTCTCCCAAAGGCGACAGCTTTCAAAGCTGTAATACACTATCACAGCCAGTATACTGGAATCGATACAATCAAGATACAAGATACTTCCATCACCACAGAGACTCTAGATCTTGTTCTGTTATAGTCACTTCTTCCCTCCTGCTCTAACCCTCTATATCCCCTGACATCCACTAATCGCTTTTTAATTTCTGTAAGTTTGTTATTTTAAGAATGTTTTATAAATGGAACTGTACAGTATGCAAGCTTTTGAATTAAGTTCCTTTATAATTCTCTGGAGAGTCACTCAGGTTGCTGTGTATGTCAACAGTTTGTTCTTTTTTGTTGGTGAATAGTATTCCATGGTGTGGATGGACCAGTTTGTTTAACCATTCATCTGCAGAAGAATATCTGTGGTGTTTTCAGTTTTGGGCTACTATAAATAAAAATAAAGCTGCTATAAACATTTGTATATAGGTTTTATAATAACATAAGTCTTAAGTTCTCTGGGTGAATGCTCAAGGTTTCAATTGATGCATCATATCATAGGTGTATGTTTAGTTTGTTAAGAAACTGCCAACATGTTCTCCAAAATTTCTATATCATTTTACATTCCAACTAGCAATATCTGAAGACCTAGTTTCTTTGCATTTTCTTTACTTGTTAACTTTTCCAATCAATCCATAAGTATGTTATGTCTCTCCGTTTGTATAGTTTCCCTTGGTTTCTTTAATCAGCATTTTGTGGTTTCAGCATTCAAACCTATACATATTTTTTCAGATTTACATCTAAGCATTTCATTGTTTGAGCACTTGTAAATTTTTTTTTTTTTAATTTGTGGGTGCACATGTTCATTCTAGTGTATAGAAATGTAATTGATTTCTATACATTTATTTTACATACTACAACCTTGCTGAACTTACCTATTGATTCTGGATATTTTTTTTCTTTTGGTAGATGACTTGGGTTTTTCTAAGTCAACAGTAATATCATCTTCAAAAAGGGACAGTTCTATTTCTTCCTTTCTTATCTGTATGCCTGTTATTTCTGTTTCTTGACTTACTGGGCAAGCCAGAACTTCCAGCGCTATGTTGAATAAGAATAATGAGAGCAGACATCCGTGCCTTGCTCCCAGTCTCGGAAGAAATCATTAAGTCTTTCACCATTAAGTACGATGTTAGACGTAAGTTTTTGTATGTGCTTCATCCAGTTGAGGATGATCCCCTCTGTTGCTGCTTTTCTGAGACTTTCAGTCATGAATGAGTGTTGAATTTTATCAAATGCCTTTTTTGTAATGATTGATATGATCATGTGGTTCTTCTTTAGCTGGTTCAAGTGATGGGTTACATTGATTTATTTCATTATTATTAAACCTGCCTTGCATACCTGGAATAAACTCCACTTGGTCATGGTATATAATTACTTTCATATATTACTAAATTATATTTGCTAATATATTTTTAATAATGTTTGCTTCCATATTTATGAGGAATATTGGTCAGTAGTTTTTTTTTGGTGCTGTCTCTCCTAGTTTTGGTATCAAGGTAATGCTAACTGAATAAAACAAATTGGGGTGTACTCCTCCTCTCTTATTTTTTGGAGATCATGCTTAATTGGCGTAAATTCTTCTTTTAACATTTGATAGAATTCTCCAGTGAAATCATCTCAATTTAGATGATTCTGTTTGGGGAAATTTAAAATTAAATATTTAATTTCATTAATAATAAGGGTCATTAAAATGATCTATGTAAGTTCCATGTTTTTTGAAGCATTGGTCAATTTTATCTGAGTTGCTAAATTTATGTGTGTGCAGTTGTTCATAGTTATTCACTTATTTTCTATAATGTATTGGGACTTAAATCTGTTATTCTGTCTAACTCTTTTCTGTTTGTTATCTCTGTTTTTTGCACATCCCATTTTTTCTGTCTTCCTATGAGTTACCTGAACTATTTTTTTACAATTCAATTATGAAATATCTATTGTGTTTTTGAGTGTCTCTCTTTGTCAGGCTTTTTTAAGTGCTTGCTCTAAAGATATACATACTTCCTTAGATATACTTAACTTATCACAGCATACTGGTTTAGTCATTTGACCGGTTCAAGTAAAGAGTTAAAACCTTGCCACTCATTATGTCTCTTTACAAATATTTCTTTCACATACAAACCACATCAGGCAATGCTATAATTTTTGTTTTTGATATCAGATATGATTTAGAAGATGTGAGAGGACAAGGAAAGTCTGTTTATTTATCTACATTTTTGTTTATTGTGTTCTTTGTTCCTTCCTGATGCTCCAAGACCCCTTCTTTCATCATTTCCTCTCTGTTTAGAGAAATTCCTTTAGCCAGTATTTCAGAGTAGGTCTTCTGTTGACAAATCTTGGTTTTTCTCCGTCTGAGAATGTCTTGATTTCTTCTTCATTTCTGAAGGATATTTTCTCTGGGTGGGCTGTAGGAGTCCGGGTTGATAGCTCTTTCCATCGGGTATTTGAAAAATGTTGTGCTACTTCCTTCTGACCTCCGTGGCTTGTGATGAGAAATCCTCTGTTGTTCAAATCATTTTTCACTTCTTTCTTGTTGCTTTCAAGGTTTGTTTTCCTTATGTATAGTTTTTAGAAGTTTTACCATGACACCTATATCTGGGTGTGGATTTCTTGAGTTAGGTATGTGTGAGAGTCACTCAGTTTTTTGAATTTCATTTATCTGTTGTGCCAAATTTTGGAAGTGATAGTAGTCATTTCTTTGCGTACTTTTTTTAACCTTACACTCTTTCTCAATAGCACAAACGTAAGATCTTTTACGATTCTTCCACAGGTCACTGAATCTTTTTTTTTTTTTTGTAAAAATCAATAATACTTTATTCACATTAAATAAATTAATTTTAAAGCTATCCAAATAAACCGTGTGGAAAGGTGTAAACTTCTTTTTTCTTATTTCAGGAAATTATGGGCTACAAACATTTTGGTTATATGTTATGACTTTGCCACATCCTAATCATGATTTGAGATGTGCCCTTCCCCCACTACAATGCTCACTGCGTCCATTAGTTGTGAGTTTATTCGCCCCCAACCCCCCCCCCACCCCCAAAGAATATTACTACTGTGTGAGCACCTTGGTGTTGGTCAGTCAGTGCCAATTTGATGGCGAGTACATGTTCTTCACATTTTTTTTTTTTTTTTTTGAGACAGAGTCTCACTCTGTTGCCTGGGGTAGAGTGCGTGGCATCAGCCTAGCTCACTGCAAACTCAAACTCCTGGGCTCAAGCGATCCTCCTGCCTCAGCCTCCCGAGTAGCTGGGACTACAGGCATGTGCCACCGTGCCCAGCTAATTTTTTCTATGTATTTTCAGTTGTCCAGCTAATTTCTTTTCTATTTTTAGTAGAGACAGGGTTTCACTCTTGCTCAGGCTGGTCTCGAACTGCTGAGCTCAAATGATCCACCCGCCTCGGCCTCCCAGAATGCTAGGATCATAGGCGTGAGCCACCGCGCCCAGCCATGTTCTTCACTTTTTATTTTAGTTTTTTTTTTTCTCTCCTGGTCAATTTGGGTAATGTTAGTTGTTCCATCTTCAAGTTTACTGATTCTGTGCTCTATCCCCTCCATTCTGCCGTTGTCCATTATCCATTAAGTTTCTGTCTTTATTTTGGTTATTGTGTTTTTCAGTTCTAAAATTTTCATTTGGTTGTTTTTTATATCTTCTATTGTTTTACTGAAATAAAACAATTTCGGTGTTGTGACATTGTGGAGAGACTTTCTATCGTTTTCAGTTGTTTCAACTGTGTTTGTAGTTTCTTCTGGAAACATTATTTTGTCAGATAATTCTAACATCTCTGTCATCTTGGTATTAGTATCTGTTGATTGCTTTTTAAAATTCCATCTCAGATCTTCCTGGTTTTTGATGTGGTGCATGATTTTTGATTGAAACGTGGATGTTTGGTGTATTTCATTAGGAGACTCTGGATCTTATTTAAACTTTTTGGCTCAGCGTGGTTTTATTTGTCACTGCTCCAGCAAGGGAAGGAGGGCTGCTGTCTTGCTTTTGCCATGCCAAGTCCAGCTTCACACAGAGGAGTGGAGACTCACCTGCCATTGAAACCTGGGGTGGATGGGGCTCCTTTTTATTGCTGGGAGTGGGTGAAAGTTCTGATTCTCCATCAGCTCCCCGCTGACATCATCCTAGCAGTGAGGAGAAGGGGCAGCATTGATACTGCCAGGTGGGATGAAAATCTCACCTTCCTGCTTGATCTCCTCTGACTCAACCCTAGTCAGAGAATTTGAGTTCCTTGGTATAGTTTCATGAGTGTGGAGGTCTAAACTCCCACTTGGCCTTCAATGCTATGAATGTAAGGGTCACAGATTTTTCTGAGGTGTTGAGCTGGGGTAGCATGATTATTGTCTAAAAGCTTTCTTTCTTGCTAGGTTGCCCCTTTCTTGATCCTTTGGCAGAGAGAACAGATTTTTTTTTGCCTTTGCCATGGCTTCTCCATCTCCCAGGCTGAGATATATATAAGGTAATAAGGTAATATGAAAACCCAGGAAGCTCACATCATGTTGTTCTTTGGGTAGCAAGGTCCCTGTCTGGCGTATATTTCCTCCACCTTTGAGAATCTCTGCTTGTTTTATATATAATTTACAGGGTTTTTATTTGTACTGAGTGGGAAAATGGGAAAAATTACATCTCCTCTATCTTCCCAGAAGGTGAGGTCCTGCCTTGATAAATTTTATTTATAAATAAATAGAACATTTTAATTCTCAGTTTTTCTAATGTTTTAAATTACGTGTATTAGTTTTGCTGTTCTTCATTTCTCTATATGTTTATATAATAAATGATAGTAAAGAGGTTTTTTTTGACAAAGATGTTTACAAGTTACAGAAACATTGTGATTTCTGCCCTTTATTTATTAAGATTGCTTTGTACAATCTCAGCTTACAGTCATTTCTTTGGTTTCCACATTATAATACAGAAGGAGGACAGTATACATTTTAATACTTTAAGATGTACTATGAGTTTCCTTCTTCTTTATCATCTTCTCTCTTCCCCTTTTCTCTTTCCACAAATATTTATTATGTGCCAGGAAGTCTATAAAGCACTGGGGACACAAAAAGAAGCAAAATGTATCTTTACCTTCCTAGAGTTTATGGTCAAGTGGTAGATTTAGGCCCTTTTTAGTGAAAAAATATTGAAGATCCTGGTTAATTTATTTTTCTCCACTGTTACTTAAATATGTGCATAGCATAAACTGTGATACAACCTGCAAATGTTATAGAGTTATATAGCAATAAAACAAAAACATTATACAAATTAATTCAGTGCAGCTTCAGAAACACATAAAAGTACAAAAGAGGCCCAAGGAAAAAATAAATAATAATAGCCATATTAATAGCATGACCTTGACGGAGCCCTCATCACATTCCCTACACGTGGTACTCTCTTCAGTTCTCCTAACGATCTATGATGCAGGTATCATTATCAACCCTTTTACCAATGAAGAAATTGTTATGTTTGAAAGATAAATCACACTCCAGAAGTTGGGAACATCTTTTACCATAAAAGTGTTCCCCTGTGTATTTTCTGGGGTCTGGAGGAAAGTTAGTAGTTTTTTTGGGTGAATTGATATCCACAGTACTTAGGATTTATTTGCTGAGAACTTATGTCTCTATGTGTAACATTGTGAATTTTTAAATTTTAAAAAAATTTTTTAAATTTATTCAGGATATTATGGGGGTACAACCATTTTGGTTACATGTAATGTGTTTGCACCACCCAAGCCAGGGCTACAAGCATGTCCCTCCCCCATACAGTGCGTTCTGCTTCCATCAGTTGTGGGTTTACCACCCCCCAACTCTCTCCCCCCCAACTGGCACCCAGTGAGTATTAATTACTACCATGTGAACATCTTAGTGTCGGTCAGTTAGTACCCATTTGATGGCGTGAGTACATGTGATGCTTGTTTTTCCCTCCTTGTGATACCTCACTTCGAAGGATGGGCTCAATCTCTATCCAGGATAATATAAGAGGTGCTAGATCACCATTGTTTTTTGTAGTTGAGTAGTATTCCATGGTATACATGTACCACATTTTACTAATCCACTCGTGTACTGATGGGCACCTGGGTTGTCTCCATAGCCTTGCAATTGTGAATTGTGCTGCCATAAACATTTGAGTGCAGATGTCTTTATTGTAGAATGTCTTTTTTTCCTTTGGATAGATGCCAGGTAATGGGATTGCAGGATCAAATGGTATTTCTATTTTTAGCTCTTTGAGGTATCTCTGAATTACTTTAGACAGGGGTTGTACTAATTTGCGGTCCCACCAGCAGTGTAAGAGTGTTCCAATCTCTCCACATCCATGCCAGCATTTGTTGTTTTAAACTTTTCAAAAGAATACAAATGGCCAGCAAACATATAAAAAATTGCCCATCATCTCTAATCATGAGGGAAATGCAAATCAAACCTGCAATGAGGTATCACCTAGCTCCAGTGAGAATGGCCCTTAGCATTGTGACTTATACCTCTGAGGCTGGCACATCTTGAACCTGTCTCCATAGCTCCCAACCACACGCTTCCATCACTTTGCCCAGCACAGGTCTTGAAACCTTCCAATTCTTTTCCACCTACAAAGAATGGGAATGCTTCTTCAGCGTTACTCAATACTGTGCCTCTATGAGATGGATATTAACTTGTCAACCTTGTTTTTGGCTATGGGATGAGTGTTTTATCACCTTTAGAAAAGTATTTGAAACATTCTGAAGGAATGCATACATCCTCAGTCTAATATTTAAGGTCTCATACAATGTAGCCCAGCCTGTGCCTCCAGACTCCCCTTCTGCCATCGCTGTCTGGTCTCCATGAAACCTTGTTTCTAACTGCATCAGACAACACACTGGTCTCTAAACACACTATTTGTTTCCCTGCCTCTAAGTTTTTGTTTGCATTACCTTCTCTGTCTAGAATTCTGCCTCCCATTTTGTCTCTCACCACTTGGTTCAAATGCAACTTCTTTTATGAAGTCTCGAATTAGTCATATTTAATGTCTTCTGGGTAATTATAACAGTTCATTCTATTACCATGGTAGGATTTGTTTTACGTGGTTGGGAACAATTTGAGGGCAGGGACCTTGTATTTTAAACTTTAAGCACAGTGCTTGGCATGTCACGGTTATTCAATAAATGTTTATGGAATTGGATTGAGGAGTATTTTTCAGCGACAGATGGGTTACCTCCCCCAGATATATTTATATCACTTTATTGGTGAGTTGTCCTTTTGACTTGAGATGTTTATGCATTTTAATCATTGAATAGAATTAGAAGGTGGACTGTTTTAACCTAAGTAACACATTTAATCTTTAATTTTAGCAAAGCAATTTTTATTTGTTCATGTTGACCAATCCTTGGCTATTTCTCATGAAGTATACATCTTTTCTTAAATTAGTTTCTGGAAGAATGGACAAAACAATACACTATTAAATTAAAAGTTCTGTAAGTATTAAGTGCATTTGTAATATTTAAGTTGTTCTTAAGCCCTCCAAATCAAAAAATGCAAGTATGCAAAAGTCTAACTAGCTAAAGATTCAGGAATTTTTTTTAGCACTTGTTGAGCTCTTATTGTCAACAAATGTTAAGTGTTTTTGTCGAATTAAGCCCAAGAAAGAAGGGCTTTAGGCATCATGTATTTATTTGCATATTTTCATTTTTCTGAAAAAAACCCTGACATTTGAGATGTCTAATTGCACAAGATAAATATCATTGAAAAACACTGGTGTCTCACTAGGAAGACTGAAGTTGAAAACATCTGAGATATTACGATGCCATCCTAGTACTGTATCCTAATTATTATCAGACATACCTAACTGCAAAGAAATCTTCACTTATTAAACTCTCAACTCATAATGCAGTTTGCACACCTTCCAACATTGTTTTTATGAGCAAAAATATGCACTTGCGAAGAGAATTTCTATGAGGATTCAAATAGCACTCAATAATGTTTCATATTTTTTATATATAGTCCCAATTCATCCTTGGGAAGAGTGGACAATAATTAGTGAATTGGTTGAGACACGGTTTCTGAGACAAGGGTTAGCATCATTTTACTTAAGAAGATGCTCAAAGATATTTGAAAAGAAGAAAAAACACAAAAGCTATGAGTTAGAAGGCCTAATTTAATTTCCAGGACCCATCTTTTTACTACCAGTCTGGGCAATGTCTCTTAACTTCCTTGAGAACTCTATTTTCCTAATATCCAGAGTTGTGCTAATAGTACTATTTTCTGCCACATCACACAGCTGCCGTGAGAATCAAATGAGATGTGGTTTTAATGACTTATTTAAGGAGATGTGTAGAAATATTTCCAGCTCATTAAATAGGGTATATTTATGTATTAGGATTATTATTGGTATGTGGAAATTTTTTTGCAAGCTCTAAAGTTACATATAAAAGTGGGGTAGTAGTCTTCTCTCAGTCTCTTCAGGGAATCACTCTAGTCCCTGATCTGTTCCACAATATTGCCTGAGCAAGTATTCTACATGCAGCAGATATTCAGCAAACACTATCAGAGAAGTTGTGTAGCAGGCTGCCCCATCTATAGAAAGGATCATCTATTCTTCACACAAGTTGCCTTTAGGAGCCTTCCTTTTCTCATTCTTTTCCATTAAAATGTGTCTTGCTCTGTAATAATAATGAGCTTAACATTTTCTAGGACTCTCTGGTTATTTGATCATTTTATATTATAAAAATGTAAGTTCTGCTAGGAAAGGACCTTGTCTGTTTTATTTGCTACTACATCCTTAGTGCCTTTTCAGGGCTGGTCACAATAGTAGGAACTCAATAAACAGTGAATGAAGTAATGAATGAATGGATGATGGAATAATGGATGGATGATAGATGGACAGATAGATGATGTATGGATGGATGTAAGTCTTTTCTACTAAGGCTGTGAACTTACCAAGGGCACGGCTGGCTTTTGTTGATGCATCTATCCAAGTTACCCAATAAAGGGTAAGGTTTGTTGATAAAAACAAATGCTATCACAGCAAACATTTCTGGTAATGTATTATTTAATACAAGTTAATTTCTAATTAGGTAAATTAATACCTTAATTCAAAAGTAAAATTTAGGTTGATTCCTCATCTTTGAGATTATGAATTGTGCTGCTATAAACATTCGCGTGCAGGGCTTTTTTTAAAAAAGAAAATGTCTTTTTTCCCTTTGGTTAAATACCTAGTAGCGGGATTTCTGGATCAAATGGTAGGTCTACTTTCAGTTCTTTGAGGTCTCTCCATACTGCTTTTCATGGAGCACTACTCAGCCATAAAAAAAAAAAAATGGTGATCTAGTATCTTTTGTAACAACCTGGATGGAACTGGAGATCATCCTTCTTAGCAAAATATTGCAAGAATGTAAAAACAAACACCACATGTACTCAATACTAAAGTGGAACAAATTGCTCAACACGTGCACACGTGCACACATACGTAAAACTCCAGGGAGATCAAGTAGGTGGAAGGGGGAGGAGGGGATGGGTAAATTCATACCTAACGGGTACAGTGCACACTAACTGAATGAGGGGCACACTTATAACTTTGACTCAAACTGTACAAAGGCAAATTATGTAACCAAACATGTGTACCCCCATAAAATTCTGAAATTAACAAAAAGATAAAATTTAAGAAGGAGAAGATTTGAAGCAAGTGTTGTGGCACCTGGCAGCTTCTGTCAAGTACATATTTTCTATTTCCAAATAGGACCAGGGGCCACTTGGAATTTTAAGCCTGGATTAAAGGCTACTCAAAGCAGCCACAGTAACTACAGCTGTCTTTAAAAATGTAAGAAGATGTCATGCGGAAAAGGTTACATTTCTTCTCTATGGCCTTATCTGTAGAAACTATAAGGTAAAACTTGTTTAATGTGAATGTAATCTTGTCATGATAAGAACTCAAACAATTATTCCGGAGTTAGTGAGTTACCCATTGCTCAAGGTATTCAAGTAGAAATTTCATGAACATTTGGTGATCTTTAGCCGTATGTTGCAGTGGGATTGGCAGGATGAGACCAGTTGATTTCCAAATGTATTCCCAGTTAAAAACAGCTCACCACAGTTCAAGTATCAAGAAAAAGATACCCACAAATTGAAAACTACATTTTGCCTATATATAAATCCACACAAATCTAACAGTATTGAAAAACTTCATTTTCACATTTTTTCAAAAAGGCATTTGCATTCAAATGTTTATTGTAGCACAATTCAGAATCACGAAGGTGTAGAATGAACCCAAGTGCCCATCAATTCATGAGAGGATTAATAAAATGTGCTATGTGTACACCATGAAGTACTACTCAGCCATAAAAAATAAATTAATACCTTTTGTAACAATCTGGATAGAGCTGGAGACCATCCCCCTGAGTGAAGTATCACAAGAATGGAAAAACAAACACCACATGTACTCACTATTAAATTGGGATTAACCGATCAGCACTCATGTGCACAGATGGAAGTAAAACTCAATGGAAATCATGCAGATAGGAGCAGAGAAGAGGGGATGGGTGAAATCATACCTAACAGCTACAATGCATACTATGTGAGTGATGGGCACACTTATAACTTTGACTCAAGCAGTACAAAAGCAATCCATGTAACCAAAACATTTGTACCCCTATAATATTCTGGAAAACAAAAAGAAAAAAAACTTTCACTGGGATTCCCCAAATCCTAGTCATATTGTATGTATGCCATTAGGCTGATCCTCAAATTTGGCAAGTCCAGAGCTACAACCATTGATAATTATGCATTATATAAACTGTTAAAGATCTGAATGCCTATACAGAACTGCCTTCTGAGTATCATTTACTGATTTAATTCACATGAAAATGCTTTATATCTCGCCTTTGTTCTCATGACAATGTGGAAACTTGATATCTCTACTATATAAACCCTGAAGTAAGAGAAATAATACTCTAAATATTAATATTTCTCAGCAGATTCTGATAACGTGGTGCAACGGAAAGCTCTCTGGATCTGCTGCAAAGAGAGCTTCATAAAGGGCAGATTCTCTCTCTTTCTCACTCTCTCTCTCTCAGCAGCTGGAGCAGTATATAGAACATAGTAATGCCCAATAAATATTCACTGTTTGGGGGCTATGAATGCTGATTATATTAAATTAATCACAGCTTTGAAAAAGTACCAGGAGATTTTATAGACTTGCCTTTAGTTATTTTTCCCCCACCAAATGATGCCCTTTAAAATGATGATGATTGCAGCAAACAAATGCACGGAGGCACCCACCATCCCGGGTACTCGAACTAGCTCCAGGTGAGTGGGAAGGCAGATTAGGGGCCAGTGTAGTAGGAGTGCTTCTTGGATGGCATGGTGCTTCAACAAGAAGTTCAGGCAACCGCTCTCTTCCAAAGGACACTGAGTTGGCCACCAGCTGGCTTAAGAGGGGTTAGAGGAAAGAGTTTCTCATCAGGTGATGTCATCCAAACCAGGCTTACAGATCTAGTCAGGATGGCTGTAATGCTTTTATAGGGGCTGGGTCCCCTTTTTATCGGGTAATTCTGGGAGACTTATCAGCCAGCCAGATAGGTAGTCTTGCCTCTAGTGTTAGGGGTTCCCAAGAGTAACCCAATAAATAAATTCATATGTATGATATGTATTCATCACCAATACAACCCAAACATTTAATCACACAAAGTATTGCCAGAAGTGTCAACTTTTAAATAGGAAACTCAACATCTTTCAGGATTTCATAAATGCAATTACTCTATTTTAGAATTTAATACGTGCAGTTACTCTATGCAATTAAACTCTATGTTTGAGTAATAGTCAAACAATTTCTGCTAATGCACAGTTCAGTTCAACTGATCAAAACAAGGTATTTACAACTTCAAAGCTTACTGATGATCCTTGGAAAACATCTCTGGGGAAATGTTAAAATTTTTCTTCCCAAGAGTAAAACAGTGTGCTTGTGGATTATCTAGAATTGCCCTGATGTGAAAAAAATCCTGGGTTCTCCTCTAAGCTTTGCTTCTGACTGTTTGACTTTACATAAACCACTTAATCTCACACGGTTTCTACCCTCCCTTTTAAAGGAAGAGATTGGAGTCTATCGGCCCCAAGCTCCCTTTAGCTCTAAAGCCGTGATTGTGACTTATGTCATTCACAGTGATGATCAAATGGCCCTCGGACAGGAGTTCAAAATGGAATGGTCAATTGTGAGCATTCACTGGAGGAAGTGCCAAGAGAATATTAATAACCTGATGACAATTTTCCTTTATGTCAGGGAAGGTTCAAATAGCTGTTAAGCCACACTCCAGTCTAATAGAATCTCATTCTATTATTATTTTTAACAGTGACATAAGTGGAGAACATTAGCATAGGTTTTCCAATGCTGTCAGGGTTGCACAGGGATTTGTTGAGCTGAGCAAAGGAAAAATGACTGACTGGTACATTTAATTTATTACTTTTATTGACTTTTGCAGCACCAGTGCAGTTGTACTCAGAAGGCCCATACTAGCTAATAAAATAGGACGTTAGAATTGATGTAGCAAATAAAATGCCAAATAAGAATGCCATTGTTATTAAAATGTAGCGATACTATTGATTTAAAATAAATATATTAGCCAGTTTGCTGTGCATTCAGGACTGGACCCAGACGTTGAAGGCACTGTTTGGACTACGGGTTTACATGACAAATGAGAGGCCTCTTACCAGGAGGAGTAATGTAGTTTTATGTGGCAGAATTGCCATGGAAACAGAAGTAAATCCTGAAGCTAAATAGGGCCTTGAATATCCTGTCTTCTAAGTTCAGCTCGCTGGTTACACAGAAGAAATTCACAGAAAGCTTACCATGGCTTCCCTTTTACGTGAAAAATTATAGACTTGATATTTTCCAGCTCATATCATCATTGAATGTTTTCTTTTCACTGTAATTGGCGAGAAGATGGCAGGCTTAGACAAAACAGATCCTGCCCCTCCTTTCACACCTCTGATTGATTTTTCTTTTACACTCACGTGTGCACACACACACTCCTCATATTTCTGCTTGGCAACTCTAGGTAGTGTGTGATCCCCATTTTTCTGTATCAGCTATAATATGGGCATGCCATCCCTGAATGGTCCTGGGAGCCACAAGTCTTCTAACAGGCCATAGTGATCCATTGATATGTTAACCAGTGTCTAGACCTGGCCACCAGGGAGCTTCCTCGCAGGAGAGCAGTAAATTTCCCTGCAATTCAGTGTTTCTTAATGTATATGTGTGCACGTGTGTGTGTGTATGTGTGTACCATTTGCATAAAATGCCCCCAAATAAACAAATATATAAATTCTTGATATTGTACTCTTGGATTTGTAAATTCAATCAATTCAAAAAGCCCGATACATGGCTTGTTTTTCTTCATCCTCTGGTTCCGAGTGCTCTTGGACTAGCATGTCTTCTGTGAATAAGTGCCCATCAGTCTTGATTATCAGTGTAAGGTAGCCTTTTAAAGGGAGCCACTGGAATCTTAGGACTAATTTTTACCTTTCTAAAATAGCTCAAAGCATGAAAAAGTAGCCTGGGAAGGGTTCATCGGCTATAAGTTCTTTTTAACCCTACCCCTGTGCTAGGCATGATGAAGTGCTTGTTTGCTGCCATGAAGACAAGAACCAAATCTGTGGCACTAATGCCTAAAACTATGATTGGCATTTAGCAGATACACGATGAATATTTCCACTATGAATGTATTGAGCCAAGCAAGTAAGTGCAGAAGTCAAATTGCTCTTCTACTAACTTATTCGCAGGAAATCCAAGGGAATGCCAAGAGAGTTTGCAAGCAGAGATTGATAGAGATAGCTCTGCCCTTTACTTCTCATTGCCTACTAGCATGTGGGCCTAGCTGCAGAGCCTAAGTATTTGTGGTCTTAACTCAATTTCAAGTAGAAATGCTGGAGCAAAAGAAGTTTTTGCCCTTGTCAAAAATTTTTCAGTGGCAATGTGGTCAATGATTGCATTCCCCCAATAAAGTATACAAGAAAACTGATTTTCTAGCAGCTTCTAGACCTACACCTTTTGCCTCATATTTTATATATTTTAGGGGTCAAGGTTAGGAAGGGCCAGAAAAATCCAACAACTCTGTCCTATTTTCTAATTTGCTTTGAATGACTAGACACAACCTTGAATGTAGAAAGAATTTTACTGTTGTGTGGATTAAAGCTTACAGTGGTTTTAAAAATAGATGAGAATCAGATTTCCTGTTCTCCTTCCATATTCTAATTCATAGCTTTTATCTAAAATTGCATTGAAGTTTACTTATGGCTATATTTAGCAGGTAGCTCAAAATGATTATTGACCTTGAGTTGATGAGTTGGCCAATGTCTTTTAAATACATTGGGCAGTATTTTAAAATTCCAAATCAAAATGCCATTTCTGAATTAACCTTTTAATTAATCAACATATATTTTTCTCATTTTTTTTATATACTGAGGTCACTGGTATAGAGAAATGCCCATCATCTCAAGAGCTCCATTAGGAAAGGAAAAGGATAGTTTATCATGGTATGTTTTTTAATCACACCACTTAAAAATATGTGAAGACCTACCATATGCCAAGAATTATGCATTCATGAGGGAAAATTTAAGATACAGACAAAAGAGTTGATAGTTAATGAGAACGAGATAAGGCAGGAAGAGGTAGAATCCATGGGATTCACTGATTAAGCTCTTAAACATCTTTCATAAATAAGATATTTGAAGCTGCTGTGATTAGAAATTCTTATTAAAATAGCACTTACATCCCTGCTAAAAGAGACCTACTGCTCAAATCCGTTGCAATGCCAATGAAGGTAAATTATTTCCAGTTTTATAAGAAGTGGGATATATTTGAGTTAGTTGTCATCTCAAGAAACTAATATTATATATTTTTTTGGTAGCGGCATTGGCAGATTTTGAACTAGAGTCACAGGAGAGTCTTGTCTAAGCTCACCAGGAATAGCACATACATAGCCTGTATTTCTACTTATGAGCTACACGTTACACACAACTCGGTCTGAGCCCAATATTCCTGAATTGTATGTTTGTACTCGGTAGAAAGGTCATTTCTATTAAAAGATGTAAATAAGTCATCACAACTGACAGTATCTGCCCAGGGCATGTCAAGGGAGATGGGTTTGACAGCAGGAGTTGCTTCTGCTCTGTAGGAAGGGTAGGAACAGCAGTCTCAGAAAAGAGCCGAGGGAAACGACAAGTGAAGGACAAGAACGTGGTGTAAGGAAGTGAACATCACACTAAGAGTTAGATGAGCTGGGTTCAAGAACCAGCCCCACCAATTGATGTTGGGAAGATATTCAATCTATGCATCAGATTCTTTGTTTCTGAAAAGATAATAACAGTACCTGCCTTATAGAGTTGTGAGCACTAGCAAGACCAGTGTGTGTGTGTGTTTGTGTGTGTGTGTGTGTGTGTGTATACATGTACATACCAGTACATATAGGATACATACATGTGAGTTCTCATGCATACACTGCCACATTGTAGGTGGTCCATAATTGTCTTCCCCTTTCTTCTCTGAACCACAGTTGGTTCATTTGTCAAGGAATAATACATGCCTTGCCTCCCTCCCTCACAGAGCTGCTATGGATTTCTTACACAAATGTCAGACACTAATAAAGTAATGGTTTTTGTATTTATTTTTTTAATTGATGCTTGCAAATCTCTATGTTTAGGGCACCAGTTTAGAACTGCAGAGAACACAGTTCACGGCAAAATTCCTGCCCTGGAGGAGCTCAAAGCCCACTTGAGCAAACAAGGCAGAGGTCCCTACAGAGTTACACAGCAACCGAGAGTGAAACACAGCATAGGACTGCCATGTGCTTTACGTCATGTCTCCAAAATGCCCCAGACTCTACAAGATCTGGTCTTCAGCCTCTTGTCTAGCTTTCTCTTTACTTACACTCCTCGACTGTAAGACTTGTCTACCGATTACATCAGATATTTTAATTTCCTAAGGTGGTCCTGACCTTTTTGGCCTCAAAGTCTTACTTTGCGTTGTGTCAGGATTTCTACCTCTGACTTGGATTGTGGAAATCCTGCTCTTCAAAACAGTCTGAATTTGGCTGCATTCTTTGTCAGGAATTTTTGTCTGCATTCTGCACTACTTATAAGTACTCTCCCTTTTTTGAATGTGTTCCGCAACTTCATAGGCACTGAGAGTCTTCTGTTTTCTGAATAGCCCGTTCATGCCCTTGGCCCTTTTCTGTTTTGTTTTTCTTATTTTATTTTTTGACATTTAAGTCTGGCTACCCATTCCCACTCTCCAAAAGACCACTAGAAAAACCTGTTGATCAAGCAAAGCTTAGAGTATTGAACCTACTGCATAAGGGAGAACACTACATTGACAGAGAATCTGCCGTGTCTTAGAAAAGGAGCTCCAGGGGTAATAGGGTTTTAGGATCTGCCCTGGGTGAGTTAAAGGCAGATCTTGCAAGGTAAAGAACTGCTTGAAGTTGGGCTGAGTTTATGACATAATGGCTTTGGCTTTGTGGGCACGGCGAGTTGAGGCTCTTGAAGTGACTAGTGACGAGTAAGCTGTCAGTCTTGAAAAGGATACTATTTTATTTAGTTTAAAATCTTGTCTTCCAGAAGTGATTTTCTGGAGCAAGAAGCTAAGTGATTTGCTTGGTCTCATTCTTCTTTTACACAGGGACAGTGAAAGTGTGTGATTAATTTTATATCTCAAACCTAATAGCAATGGTCTTCATACACTTTATAAAAGTATAGCTTGCTTTCTTCCTTCCTTCCCTTCCTCCTTTCCTCCTCCTCCTCCTTCTCTTCCTCCTTTTCCTTATCTCCCATCTTCCTTTTTTTCTCTCTCTCTCTTTTTTTCTCTCTGCTTTAAAAATCCTTCATCCAAGAGATGAGTTTGGGGAAAAAAGATCAACACGCTCAGTGTTGATCAGTTTGAGAGAATCTCAATCTCAAGCAAAAACAGGGCTTAACCTTAAATAAACCAGAGAGTAGCAGGACTGTTGGAACTTGATATCTCAGATAAAAGGAGGCAGGAAAGGAATGAAATTGGACCCCTTGGGAAAAATGAGTTGATGGGAAGGGAAGAGCAGACAGCAGGACACAACAGAGGAGTCTTCAGTGAGGCTAACCTGGCTCTGGTTAGAAGGTAACCTGGACATGGGGCAGAACGTAACAAGTGCCAGTTAGTCCGTCTGGTGGCCTCCAAATTCATTCCCGTTACAAACATGATAAATCCTTTCTGGTGATGGCAGCGTGCAGGGTACCAGACTTGTACAAGTTAACACTAACCTCTCAGGAGTAAAATTAGTACCTGCCTGAAAAGGCTGCTTGGGGTAACGTATAAGAATGTAAATGAGAACCGCAGCATACATAGCTCATTAGCTTGTCAATATTGTTTGGCGTAAGCTGGTGATATTAGTAGTAATTTTCACCATGAATGTCTCTGATTGCAGTCCCACTGAGATACTTCTGGGTTATCTAAACATTTCATTAAATTGATTTTTTTAGTAATGAGACATATAAAATAACCATATGGAAACTTTTAAAACACCAGAGGCCACCAATACTTTAACTTGACCAAGGCTGTGCAAGCTTTTGAATAAAGCTACTTCTTTCATCTCAATGCATATATTTGAGTATGTTTTTATTTTTTAGATGCATACATTCATAGGAAAAGTTGTAGGGGCATTCTTTTTCCTCTTAAAAATCTGAGGCTTTTACATATACACTTACTTCAAAATTGTATATCCACTCACACAAAATTATAGTTTATGGCATTACATTTTCTTAAATGTTATACAAGACCCAAGAACATTATTTATGTATCAGGAATGCTCTTGTCAGTTCATTACAGATTATATTCTATATAGCTTAAGCACTTATTTTAAGTTTTAGTGCTTCTTGTACAACTTACATTTATGATATGAAATATGAGTGTTACATGTTCGCATTTGAAACAATAACTCCAAAATACTGGTACTCCTTCAGACATCTAATTCAGTTAATTGAAGAATATCCTGTAATTGCAAATGATTTGTTTAGAAAAAAGAAAGAGAACAAAAAAACTGTTACCATTGTGAAGGAAAACTTTGAGAATCAGAATTTGCTTGGCTTTATTTATACTATAAAAATAAAGATAACAATAATTCAGATATGAGACCAAAGAGACTATAATTTTTGTCCAAACACTCAAATTAAAATTTTATATTTATTGAGAGAGTTCTAATTTTGTTACTAATTTAACAATAAAATGATATAATTTATAAAATATTTTTATCCTAAAAGAGCACTGTTTTCTCATACAAGATTTCAATGATAAAAAAATACCTTATCACAAAATGTTTAAAGATCATTGGGCTTTGTGGAGTAAGAAGAGTCCCACTGGCCCTAACTATCCTTAAAAGAAACTGATCCACAGAAAGGGATATGCCAGAAGGTCTGGAGAAAAACCTCTGTGGGGTCTGCCTCTGTTTTGGGCTACATGATCTCTAACATTTTTAAAAGAGTCATTCTCAACCTCTACTGCCAATTGAAATTATTTCCTGAGGAGCTCTAAAAACTGTTGATATTTATTAATAGATCTCAATACCATTTATTTAGCTTGATGGACAGACTAAATCCTAAAATGTTTTTAAGCTTCTCAAGCATTTCCAAAGTGCAGACAATGTAAAGAACCACTGTGTAAAGAGGTCTTTTTTGTTTTAATTTTTTATTTTTAATTATTATGGGCACATAATAGTTGTATATCTTTATAGGGTACATGTGATGATTTGATCCAGGCATACAATATGAATTAATCCATCAGGGTAATTGGGGTATCCATCACCTGACGCATTTAACATTTCTTTGTGTTAGGAACATTCCTATTCCACTTTTTTAGTTTTTTTAAGTATACCCTAACTTATTATTGATTATAGTCACTTTGTTGTGCTACCAAATGTTGTTAATTCTCTCTAACAATCTAACTATATTTTTGCACCCATTAACCATCCTTCCCCTTCATCCTCCCCTCCCTACTACATTTCCCAGCCGCTGGTGACCATCATTCTACTCTGTCTCCATGAGATCAGTTGTTTTTAATATTTAGCTCCCACACATGAGTGAGAACATGTCAGATTTGTCTTCCTATGCCTGGCTTATTTCACTGAACCTAATGCTTTCCAGTACCATCTATGTTGTTACAAATAGCAGGATTTCACTCTTTTTTTGTGGCCATATAATATTCCACTGTGTGCTGTACACCGTTTGTGGGAATGTAAGTTCGTGTAGCCACTATGGAGAACAGTATGGAAATTCCTCAAAAAAACTAAAAATAGTACCACTTCTGTGTATATATCCAAAGGAGGAAAATTCAGTATATTGAAAAGATATCTTCACTCCCGTGTTTATTGTAATGCTATTCATGATAGATAGCCAAGATATGGAATCAACTTCAGTGTTCATCAATGGATGAATGGATAAAGAAATTGTGGTATGTATGCACGATGGAATATTATATAGCCATAAAAGGTTCTTGATAATCAGTTTTGATGAGGCAATCCCATGTGCTGAAGCCTCAGTTTCAATTTGTACTAAAACCTCTTTGAAGCAGGATATTGACCTTATAATAATGACCAAAGTATATCATAATGGTTAACATAGTGGCTCTCCAATGTGTCAGACACAGTGCTGAGGGCTTTATCTTCTCTATTTCAGTTCATCTGTTCAGGAACCTCAAGAGGGAGCGACTGTCTGGATTTTACTGATTTAAAAAATTGAGGCTCGGAGAGGTTAAATGACTTACAGAAGGTCACTGAGATAATAAATGGTGGTGCTTGTCTTTGTATCCAGGTATATTTATTGCATCTGAAATTCAAGTCAGAAAATGTTATCTGGTCTGAAATCTTTCACAAGACAAAATATTATTATTAATAGGTAGTGCTTAACAAACAGCAGGGATTGCTGATGGGTAAAAATAGAACCCTAATCTATCTTAAAAAGAAACTAACTTGTTTATCCTGAGAAACTCTGTGCTTGAACAAAGTTTTATTACCCATCAACTAATACCCAGAGGGCTCCTGGAGTATGTGTATCCACTTGAGTGCTGATTTAGAAGGTGGCTGTGATAAATAATCAGCATTGACTATATGGCAGCAAATATTAATCAATGCCTTCCATAATGCCTCCTAAGAGACTTTGTTACTAGTTTTCGAAGTACATAGATTTCAGAATGGGAGGGTTAATCAATATTACAAAAAGTCAATGCAACCAATATGTCTTTGTCTTAATGTAACAGCTAAGCAGATATGCATTAAATCTTGCCTGATGATCTGGAAAGTAATGTTATTCCTATTTGGTAGGGAAGGTTCCAGAGAAGTTAGAACAGATACAGTTTTGTCCATAGCAGTGTCCAATTTTACCACTATTTTTTTTTTTTTTTTGCCATCTGTTCTCTCTACTTCCCCCACTCCTGTTGATTTTCCTTGAAAGTTCTTTTATTTCAGTTGCATCTTAAACTCTTTTAGCTCTCTGTGTCTGAGGCTTAATCCAAAGGAAAATGGTATATGTGTGTGGGAGTGTTTCTCTCCTGCCAGCCAACACTGTCTACAATTCTGCACCCAAGGTTACTCTTCATTTTGAAGACTGTGTGGTAACCTCTGACCACTGTTATGAGGTTGGGATAAAATTGAACTTTGTCCTTTTACTGGCTAGTAATTCAGTGATTCGGGACCGAAGAAAATAAAGGGATATTTTCCTTTCTATCTATCTGTGGTCTTTAGGTAGTTAGAACAACAGGGCCAGTAATTCTTTTTTTCTTTTTTTTTTTGAGACAGAGTCTCACTCTGTTGCCTGGGGTGAGTGCCGTGGCATCAGCCTAGCTCACAGCAACCTCAAACTCCTGGGCTTGAGCAATCCTACTGTCTCAGCCTCCCGAGTAGCTGGGACTACAGGCATGCGCCACCATGCCCGGCTAATTTTTTTTTCTATATATATTTTTAGCTGTCCAATTAATTTCTTTCTATTTTTGGTAGAGACGGGGTCTTGCTCTTGCTCAGGCTGGTCTCGAACTCCTGAGCTCAGGACAATCCGCCCGCCTCGGCCTCCCAGAGTGCTAGGATTACAGGCGTGAGCCACCGTGCCCGGCCTAGGGCCAGTAATTCTTGCAAGGACCTAAACAGTAAGAGTGATAAATCTCCAGAGAAAATCCCCCGTTACGAGGCTAGAGCCTGAAGTTTCCGAGTCTTATGGGTGGCTAAGATACAACTTGTGGTCGTCTGACTATAGGTCAGTTAGGCCAGGGATGCTGAATTGAGACAAGAGCAATTTTTGTGAGGATGTGGTCTGCCTGCTTCTTAGTCAGACAAAAATGAGAACAAGAGAAACGAGCCAATCACATGTCAGTCTGGATCGGCTTGACTGTACCTGTCCTTATTTACATGTTAGAGAATCTTTCCATGAGATCAATGCATTTGTGACTTTGCAAAATCCTTGCGTAATCCTTGTGAATCCAAACTGATGCAAGATGCATTGCCACCTGAAACTCCATTAAAAAGACCCATCCTAGATGGTAGTTAGCTGCATGACATAGACTGCTCAATGGCAGTTCAGTTATCTTCAGAAGCAGCCGTGTGAGAGTAGAGAGAGCACATGCTGGGAGACAGTCATATGTGCACAAGCATCATGACCTGGGGGCCTAGCCAATGCACTTAACCTCTCTGACCTCTAGTCATCTGAGTTGAGGGGACTTCCCACAATCTACTTTGGGCAGTTTATCTTACAAAAGAGAAATATGCTTTTCAACTTATTAATACAAATGTAAAGCAGTATTTTTTTATTGATACCCAATGAAACTCCCCATGTGATAAATGTGTCCCTGAAAAATAATATGAGTGCCATCACAAGGTAGAATAGTATTGACCTAGTCAGCTAATCTAAGAAGCCGTTTATGAAGAAAGCAAAAGACCACTTAGTGAATACAAGTTCTTGGCCTCTAAAAATTGCTATTCGTCTTTCTTCTGTCTTGTCTTTGAGAAGTTCTGTTCAGGTCGTGGGAAAAATTGGCTCAGGAGGAAGGAAGTTCTGGATTGCATTGATTTGGTGTCTTTGGGTCCATTGCCGAATTTACAGGACCCTCCTCTTCATCACAGGTAAAGCCAAGATGCCGGGGTAGCACCTTAGATGCCAGGCTTACCTCCATGGCTCCTTTCTGCCTCACAGGTTTAATTTTTGCTATAATGCTTACAGGTGGAAAACATAAAAAGTGGCAAGACAACACCAAATAGTCCACTCATCCTTCACTCCAGTCTTTCGAAAATACTTGGAGGAAAAAGCCAGGACAATCTTTTTAAAACATTTTGACATGGGCCCCTTCGATTCTGCATAAACACATGATAGTTTCATTTAACTTGTAGATTAAAAAATAGTTTTGTTTCCTAGAAATTCAATGAAGAAGTATCAGTCACTAAATACTTGGAGGAAAATATAAATACTTACAATTATTATTATTATTATTAACTTATAATACTTATAAATAATGCTTGAAGCTATTTTTTCCTTAAACAATATAGGCATTCATTCATTCAGGAAGCTTGTTGCTTTGTAGGGTATTAATTTATCGTCCATGTGCCTAGCTCTGGAAGGACGTGAAATGCTCTGCAGGAATTGGTGGTTTTCAATTATAGCATTAGTCTGTCGAATGATATACATTTTTCACTTCACCTTCTCTTGACTCTAACATTAGCCACATAAAGAATATGATAATATCACCTCATATGTTTCCCAAAGTACAGGCAATTTGTATTTATGGAATTGCCACTAATAATATATAACGGATGATATTTTTCCCAAAGGATTTTCACATACACATCTTCCCTAGAGCCTTTGTAGCCCAGGTGGCCAGAATGTTTCGATTTTAAATCTAAGCACTTTACAGAACAGGATAATTATAACCCCAGAGAAAAGGTTTTATGTTTCTTTGACTTTTCACACACACAGGCCAGACTCAATGCTTCTCCAGGTGTGGTCTGTGGACCCCCTACCTCAGAAATTCCAGGCCTGGTTGTTAAAAATTCAGATTTCTGTGCCTGATCCCAGACTCAAAGCCAGAATATCTTAACAACTAGAAAATAACATTTTAAACAACCTGCAGGTGGTTCGTGGAACAGGGATGAGTGGACGGAGCATGTGAATGCAAAAGCACAATGGAGAGGAAGACTCAGGGAGCCTCTGGCCCCCTCTGTGGTTACTTCAATGAGCCCAGATAGGACCTTTCACCCTGCCAGTGTTCTGTTCCTCCTCTGTGCAATGGGCAGCTGAGTCTGGAGATCCGGCTGCACTGTTCTGCTCCTTATATGATGCCTGAGGGGTGTCAGACGTTTTCCAGCATGGTTCAGCTGCTCATTGCCAAGATTCTTACTACTGCCATGTGAAGTGGCCATGACTTATCCTTATTTCATACGGGAGCAAACAGAGAATAAGAGAAGTAAAGTGACTTGCCAAAATGTGCCACTACTAAAACCAAAGCAGAATCCAAACCATTGTGCTGACTGCAATCACAGTATATAGAATTTAGTCACACTTTGGTGATTAAAGACAAGGCTTATATTTGGGGAGTGTCGTATATTCAAAATTATATTTCATTGCAGAATTTTTAAATAGTTTTATTTATAGACCTTCCAGACTGGAGACATGTTTTCGGATTACTGCTGGTGGATATTTGTAGGGAGGGGAAGGAGATGAACCTCAGAACCTAGTCCAGCAGCCCAAGAATACATAGTTGGTGTTCAGAAGGAGGAGGCCAGAATTATATGCTTAGATACAAATGCTGTAGGACTTTCTGGAGGTTGTCTTTATAAGAATTTGCTATAAATCTTAAATCAACACAGTGATAAAGTCCTATGACTTCTGTGCTCATTCTTGATTGATTAAAATGGGGCCATGCATTTTGATCTTTAGGTTATAAATGATAGAATCTGAGTTCAAAGTGTCTTAAGTAAAAGGGGATATTTATTTGCTCACATTGCTTAAAAGTCCCTGATTAATTGACTTCAGGTGTGGCTGGTTCCAGGCGCTCAAAGGATGGAATCAGAAATCAGTTCTATGTCTTGGTTGTAGTTCCCTTTGCTTCATTTCCAGACAAGTTCTCCTTGTGATGTGAGCAAAGATATGCCAGCAAGTCAGACTCATGTCCTCCTTCTTGTCAAATTGAGAGGAAAGATAAGTTTCTCATTCTCATTATATCTAGGAAAATCTCCAGGCTTAACTTGCCAGGAGGATGGACATAGGCAAATTGGCCAGGTCTAGGTCAAACGTCCATTCCTGTGACCAGAGAGCAACCTAGACCACCCTCACTGAGAAAGGACAAAGAAGGAATGATTGATGCTGGAGGGACAAACAGCCCAGATGCCCACAGCAGATGAGCATCCTCTGGCCCCGGATAAAGAACTGTTCAGTATTAACTTACTGTCATTACTATCTTCAATGTCATCACCGTTATTATTCTAAAAACACAATAACTACTGCTACTGCAACTACTTGTAGATTTCTGTTCCTGTCTTTCTTACAGAAATAAACTATTTTAATAAAAGAATGGAAAGGAAAAGTGTTGGGTGTTAGTTTATAAGTGGTGATTATACTTGGACTGGCCATAATAAGATCTGTCATCAATTAGACATGTATTATTAGATTTGAAGTCAAATTTGCCTTTTGAAACCTGGTCTGTCTAGACAAGGCTGAAGGTTGACACATTTATTCTGTGACATCTGGGTTCTCTACCTTTTTCCATCTGAAAAAGAAGTAGGCAAAAATATTGTCTATGAAATAAACTGATAAATAAGAAGTGTTATGGGTATGCCAGATCTATAGGGAGACAAGAGAAAAGTAAAATGATTGGGCAGCACCCATGTTTCTGACACTTGTATTTTTTTTTTTTTATGTCACCACCATTGCATTACAAATTTGGTATTCAGCACTTTTCCTCTTTTCAGATGAGAAAACCTCAGTGTTAAGGATTTGCCTTAGTTCATTCATTCGGCAACCATGTATCAAACGTATCCTATATGGCAAGCCATAAGCTAGGACTCCAACCCTTTTCTGCGTATACTCATCCGTGCTCAATCACGGAAATCATGAGGTAAGAATGTGAATATCCTGACACCCAGACATCTGTTTCTTTTGTCTAAATCATACTGCCACAAAGAACACAATTTGGAGACTATCACATGTTAATAGAAATCATTCCATTCCCTCGAGAGGGGCTGGCTCTGTTTACAGCAATCTCTGACAGTCTCCCACAGGTCCAATTCCTACCACAGTCTCTTTAAGGAATTAGTCAGTTGAATTCTGCATTTGTTCCTTTCATCAGGGAACTAATGCAGAAAATTAGTCAATGAAGGTCACGTTGTTGAGGTATCGATTCTCTGACTGCCAGATGAAGAACATATCAGGCAGCATACTCAGTAGAAATAGGGAAGGAAGCGGGGCAGCTTAAAGGCTAGATTCTGACAGCAGCTGTCCTAAAGAGCATCACGTTATCGAAAATGTGTCTGCAAAAATAGTACATGCTACAAAAGGGTGTGGGGGACTTTCTCACACATCAAATGGGGAAAATCATTCATACCATGTAAATGTTGCTCTCACATGATGGAGGCTATACTCAGACTATTTAATATCTCAAGTTATATGCCTGACTCTGTGCTAAGTTGTTTTCATGCCTTAGTTTATGTATCCCTATAGTAATCCCACGAACTGGATGTTTCTTTCATCCTATGGGTTGATGCTACTTTGCAGATGAGGAAATTAACGCATTCAGAGGCTGTGTAATTTGCCCAGCCTCCTTTAGGAAGCATAGGGTAGGGCTGGGGGTAGAACCCAAGCGTCTCTAGAGCGTGAGCTCGTAAACCATCCCATAGTCTGCTCTCTCCTCCCCCACCTCCACCAAGAAAGGAGACATTTCTGTTGTGGCCTCAGTTTGCGCAGACTTGGCTACAAGTAATACTTGAAGTTTTCTTACACTGTGTTAAAATGTTGAACATTAACAAAGAAGATAAAAGGTAATAGGCACAGAATTTAAAAGAAACATATTTGCTCATGGAGATACCTTAAACAATGTGTCTTTTCTGGACTGTTGTAGGGAATTCTGAAAAACTTCTCCCCAGGTTTAATTTATAAAGAAGCTGAGAAACTTCACAAAGCTATCTCAATCTTCTCTATTTATTCAGCCACTTTTTTGGGAAGTGGGGTCTGCTATATTATGTGTAAATCATGGTCCTGATGGGGACACAAAGAAATGAGTTCAATGGCTGCTCTTAAGAAGCTATATGAGGAATCTAAAATAGTCAAACTGAGAAGCAAAGAACACGACGGTGTTTGCCAGTGTCTGGGGCAAGACGGAAATAGGGAGCTATTGCTCAATGGCTTTAGCATTTTAGTCATGCAAAATGGTAAGTTCTAGAGATCTGCTGCACAGCATCATACCCACGATATTGCACACTGTAAAATGTGTTAAGAGGTTAGATATAACATTAAGTGTTCTTGCCAGAAAGCTAAACAAAACAAAGCGAAACACAAAAGAATACAAGGACACTTTTGGAGACGAAGGATGTCCAGAAACTTGATTGTGATGATGGTATCATGGGTATATGCACATACCGAAACTCATCAAAATGTATTCATTAAAGGTGTGCAGTTTTTGTGTATCAGTTACACCTCAGTAAAGCTTAAAAATAAAAACAAAGTTTTTTTTAAATAGAAGCTCATGGTGAATGAGAGAGGAATGAGTGTTCTGTTTGTACCTGTTAAAGCTCTACACAAGTGCACAGTAGACTGTGCGCTTAAATGTCCCCAGGCATATTACTGGGGTTTTATTTGTCTGTACCTTGAAATCTGAATAAGTTACTCTAAAAGTAAAAGATATTTCTGGATGAAGGGAGACGCTAACAGAGGTGGAAAGGTGTTAGTGTGAACTTTGTAAGATCTTATATCAGCACTTAACTGACAGGTGGCCATGGGGTTCATCTCCTATCATAGAAAATGAGAAATATCTTGGAAGTGTGAAGCAAGAGACATATATAATGGGTTATTATGTGGCAAGGAGTTTGTGATGTCTATTAATAGCCCATTAGAAAGCTTTTGTTAAAAGGTGATAAGCTCCCATTTTGGAATGGACAAAAAATAGTGAAAATAAGGCGTGCATAATTAATTGTGACTTCTGTTGGTTAATTTTATGTGTCACTTTGAGCAGACCACAGAGTCACTCAGATTAAACATTATTTCTGAGCATGTCTAGGAGGGTGTTTCCACATGAGGTTGGTAAATTAGATTGTCCTCCCAATCCAACCCACTGAGGGCCTGAAAAGATCAAAAGGTGGAGGAAGGAGGAATTTTCCCCCTTTTTTCCTGCCTCACTGCTTCCATTGGGACATCTCGTCTTCTTCTGCCCTCACACTGGGATTTGCATCATTGGCTTCCTTTGTTCTCAGGTCTTCAGCCTGGCTTTCCTGGGTCTCCAGCTTGTGCACAGCAGCTTGTGGGACTTCTCAGCCTCCATAATTGCATGGTGAGTGTCAATTTCTCACAGTGAATCTCTGTCTCTGTCTCTCTTAATCCATATGTGTAAACAATCCTATTGGCACAACTTCTCTGGGGAACCCTGACTAATAAAGTACTGATGAGAAATTAATGTATCTTATTCTTTCTCTTACTAAATATAAATGTATCTGTTTTGTGCAACCGTTGCCTTTGATTTAAATGGAGGAAACTGTCATTTGAGTATTCTTTCTTTGGATCACATAAAATATAAGTTATTATAAACCTAAGTGAGCATAGGGCATTTGAGCATTGGAGTGAGGGAGGAAGATACATCAGTTGAGGTTTTCCTGGATCCGCCTGTCAATGACAGTATTGATACCCGGCCACCTGCTTCTTCTCTGATCTGCTGATTTGATGAAGAACCTCCAACATGATGAAGATGGGAGGGGATCGGATTGGTCATTGCATCTTCTTTTTCACTATTTTACCCCACCTCTGATACTCTGACATTCTCCAGAATTCTGCAAATCTCTTTTTAATATTATACTTATAAATTCAGTGCTACTTTTAAATACAGCTCCTCTCACCATTGATTCATACAGTGAGAGAGTGGAAGGCCTTTACGTCAGCAGCCTCATAGTTGCCTATCCTCTCATTCTACACTTTTTGTCAGCTCTTGGTTTTTGACAGCTCTTGTCTGTCACCTGAGAAAAACTCCATATGCAGCTCATTAAAAATTACTGGTTTTGCTGCTGATACCTAATGTTAGTGTTTGGCTAATATTAGATTTCGGGTGATTTTTAATTTACTGTCAGGGAGTTTTAAAACACCACACATATGTTCTGAGTGATTATTTTAAAGAATTGCACTCTATCGTGAATTAATGAGAATTTCCACAGCACAGTGATCCTAGAGTTGTGGCGATTTTTAGTGACATAGAAGTTGCGAAGACTCAGCCAGAAGCAAATGAAAGGGATAGTAGTTGCCTAAATGCCTCAAGAACAGCAGGCGAGAAGGCAGCATTTACAATGAGAGAAGAAAAAAGTAAAAAATCATTAGGGGATTTACATTTATTTTTCTTCTTCAAAGGGGCTTAACACATGCTGATGGCAGACAATTAAGGATCAAAGAAGTCAGTGATGTTTACTGCTTGGACAATGTGTGACCCATTGTTAATGGGTCACAGGCTAAGATCAAGACATAGATGTTTCACAGAGATGTGCCCCTGTCTGACATGGTTAATACATATATATCATATATCTATATAAACGTATGTCCTCTAACCTGGGTTTCAGGAGATCTGAGCGATCCTGTCAATATTCTGCTCTCGACTCGATGAGTAGTTTTGAGCAAGTCAACTCATGATTGTTTTCCTAGATGAGTCCAAATTCTTCAACATGGTAGATGAGGTCCTGTATGGTTTGGCCCATCCAGCCATATAGAATTACTGTGGTTTCCAAAATCTCCTAGGCTTTACTGTGCTGCCATGCTTTTGAACGTAACATTGGTTTTGTTTTTTGTTTGTTTTTGTTTTTGCCTGAAATACTCTTTTCCATCTGCCTCATTAACTCCTCTTTGCCCTTAAAGGCAACTTGGATAACCCCAATTCTTTTGGTGCCACAGGACTCAGCCTATTACTGTAGCTCTTCAGGATTCTAGATTAATTTAGAAAAGACAGATAGACTGGTCCCTTGGGAGACTTGACTGATGTTGAAAAGCATCCCTGCCTCATGAAAGGACAGGAGAGGCAATGTCCAAGGCCAGGCTCAAAGAAGACATTAATAAAGGGGTTTAAATAACCTCTTGCCCATTATTTCTGTGTCATGCCCATTTTACTTCCATTACCATGACAACCTGCCTCCCATGATGAGTAGCTGATCTTTAACAAAGGAGACGGAGGGGTTGACTCTGGTAATTGCCTTTTTTGTTATTTTTGACTACCAGTGAAGTCATAGCCACCAATGTCAGTGTTATTTTAACTCACTGACACCACCACCCACACCAAAAATCCTACAAGTTTTATAGGTAGGAGAAGGTTTCATTTGTTTTCGTTTGAATCCACTGAGATTTTGTATCATTGCAACATAACCCATCCTAGGCTGACTGATACAACAGAATTCCAAGAGATGAGGTCCATACCTTTGTATAATACTTGTAAAATCTCCCAGAAAGTTTACAGACAAGAGGCAACTGAGCTCGTCAGAAGAAGGAAAAAACACAGTTAGGAAGTGTGTTCTATGAGCTCATTGTTCACATCCATATTTGACATTGGAGTATAAAAGTTTTAATGAACAGAGAAAGTTTCCTTCTTCCACAAGAGACCTGAAATATGATGTGTAAACAACTAGAACTAGAACTCACCGACCCTTTAGGATGGGAAGAAAAGGGAATTTGAGAAGAACAGCAGATCTTAATTTGGACTGTACATTAGTATTATCTGGGAGGTTTTTAAAAAAATACCATTCCTAGGTCGACATTACCTAAGATTCTGATTTATTTGGCCAAGAGTACATTTGGTACATATAGTACATTTCACAAAAAAAGATATGTACTCTACAGGTCATATAGTAGATTATTTAACCTCTCTATACCCTGGTTTCTTCATTTGTAAAATAGTGATTATAACAGCACACATCTTAGTAGATGATTGTGAAAAATAAATGAAATAATTTCCATAAAGTCTTAGAATAAATAGTGCTTGGAACAGAAAAATTGCCCAATAAATGTTAGCTATTGTGGTTCATATTATGATTAATACTTTCCCAATTTTGCATTTGTTGAAATAATCTCTGAGTAAGAGGGTTGGCAGTTTAGATTCAGGACATACTTCAGTGAGGATTTAGTCTCATCAGTCAGAGAAGCAAGGACGATGGCTTACATTCCTGTATTTGCAGGGCCTAGCCCTGGTGGACACTTAAGGGTGCTCAGTCAATACATGTCAGACAGCTGGAAGAACCAACACATCAAGGCGTATCTAGCATCACTGAGCAGTTATTCAAAATGATATCAGGATAGAACCTGGAGAGAGAGCTAATACTTGAAAGGTAGAAATGCCTACACTGCCAGAAAGGGCTTAAAAATGTGCAGGCTCTATGTTTTCATAATTTAGAAAAGGAAATTAATCAGAAAGACAAAAGCCTTGTTAGAAAAGAACAGAGAACATTATTTGGTCTACTCAAAGAAAATAAGGAAAACAGAGTGTTGAGACCCTGATGTGGATAACTGATATGGAAAAATAGCATAGAAAAAAGTCAGGAAGTAGAAAATCATTGAGGCAACAATAAGTCTCAGATGTGAATTGCTAGAAAAGTCGGATTTAAATTCTGACCCTACCACTTACTTGTGGAGTGATAGTGAAATTGATTTCTAAACTTTAAAATGGGAAAACAACATCGACATATATTATAGGATTTAATCAGCATAATACATTAAAATGCCTATTTTAGTGCCTTAAATATTGTAGGTACTTAAAATCTTTTAGTTGAATCTATAATATACATGTAAAATCTTCTTAAGTGTTGCAAGATTTGCCAGCATTTAATATATTTTCAAAAGAATATAATTTTTGACAACATAAACAAACTTTTAAGAATTAGAGCTGCCTAATACACAAAGGGTGCAATGCGCACCCTCCGAGAGATGGACATGCTTGGGACTGGGACTTGGGGGGAAGGGGGGGCAAGGGCATCATACGTAACCTAAACACCTGTACCCCTATAAACAACAAACAATAATAAAAAAAAAAAGAATTAGAGCTGCCTATTAAAGAGCTATTTTAGATTATATTAACCTCATACTTTTTACACTGCCAGCGTTCAAGCAAAGTTTAATTAAAAAGTATTCTTACATCACTAATAATTCTTATGATATGGGTACTGAAATTTGCAGTAGTGATTTACAGACCACGAAACATTTTCCATACTTTCTTATTATACGACAAGTAGAGTGGGAAGAGGAGGGGTCAGCTTAAGTGAATTCTGAAATCTTTTGCTGGACATTATAATTCTCAATAATAATTAAGCCCGAATTTAAGTTTCAACCACATTTAAGTTCTTAATAACTAGATCACATTATCCAAGGTTGATAAATGACTACGCGTATGAACCAGGGTTGGGCAAACATTTTCTATAAAGAGTCCTATATAGTAAATATGGCTCTGTGGGCAATGAAATCTTTGCTTCAAGTACTCAACTCTGCTATTGTAGGATGAAAGCAGCTACAATGAATGGACGTAGCTTGTTTCAATAAATCTTTATTTGTAAAAATATTAATAGGTAGCTAGCAAAATTTGACTGCTGACCTTTAGTATAAACCTATGTGTTTCCTACACCTAATTTAGCATATTTTTCAGACATAGATGCCTAGGAAAACGACAGCTGAATTTGGAATTGGAAGGCTTGTTAAGACCTCATGTCCTGGGCCATCTATCTGCCAGGTGTATGTCATAGAGCAAGAGAGACAGTTTTTCTGGACTTCATTTTTCTTTTCTGCCTCATAGTTGTTGCAAAGATCAAATGGACAGTGAATGCTATGGAGAAAAATTGCACACTGCAAGGTGCTACATAAATCTAGATTTCTTTGGTAGCCGAGGTAGCTGTGGTGGTGGTTTTAGAAGAGATGGAGATATGACACAGAATTACCTTGATTTTCTTTTATGTGCAAGGAGAAAAGAGAGGGAGGAAGAACTTCATTCTGACTGTATTTGCTTCGGCAAATGACTTGATCCTTGAGAGCAGCAGGCCTTGGAGAAATTGGTATGCAGCACAACAAATCCTCCATGCAAATAATCTAACAACTTTGCATAATTCCTAGGTGTCAACCATAAGAGAATTTTATAAAAAAGGAAAGAGTATGTGGAAATTAGAGCAATTAATATTATGAGCTCATGACTGTAAATATTATCTGAAATAAAAGCAATCAGTGATTAATACTTAAAAACCCAATTTTATGGAAGATTACATTCAACAAGCAAAATGATTGATTAAATTTTGGGAGGAATGACTGTATCTATGATTAATCCTTTCTTTTTTTCAGTATTTATTAGTTTTGCTGTTGCAGCTTTCTCAAAATTTCAAACATATACGTATATATATTTTCTATTCTCTTGTAAAAGATACTTTGAAAGCATATATATGAGGAAGTAGAAAAATCAAAATCAATTTTCAGCGGCCAAGGGCTGCTGAATGAGTCTATGAGCTTTAACTTAAATCTCACTGAGCAAACAGCTAAACTTTTTTCTGTTGCCAAAGCCAATTTGGTTGGTTCTGTCAGAGGATGTGCATCTGACTGGTTCATAAGGTACAATGGTTGCTATTTGGCTGAAGAGGAGAAGGGCCAAATATATGAATGATAAGGATTTTCTAGGCACATATCTTGAGATTCAAGCCAGAGAAAGGAAGAAAAGGAAGCCAGTTAACAGACGAGGACATGTAGATTGAAGTTTAACAGCTATAATTCAATTTGGGATACTTGAGGAGTAAAACAGTCCAAATATTTGTTGTTTCTAAAGCAAATGTAATTTAGCTACTTCCCAAAGATGGTACAAAGTTTAATAAGGTTTTTGTTTTCTTTTTTTAAATAATGTCATTAAGCCGAAATTTACTTAGACCATTGTGATATTGTTCCATAATATTCAAGTATTCATTTTGTTCAAGAAAATCATTAGTAATGTGAAAAATTTGATAAATGAGTTCCAATCTTAACTTTGATATATTTACTAGATTTGTGATGCTGGAAAGATTTTAAACTTCCTTAAGCCTCAAGTTCCTGTCTATATAAATAATATAAATATCTAACAACTAACAGCAATTTGACTGGTACATGGTAATTTCTTACAACATATTAAATACCATTTCAGTTTTTACTGGATCTGCCTGACATTTCATTACAAACTCAAATTGATCTATTTCCATCTATCATTATCTGCAAGAAGCTTTTTAAAAATGTCATTTATGGTACCTCTTTTCCAACCAACACAATCAAAAGTAGAGCAAGTTCTCTAGTCCAGAGCTTTGTGCACAGTTTCTCTGTTTTTAGCCTTACTGAGTCCATGGTGTAATGTGCAGTAGCCACTGACTATGTGATTGCTTCCATGTGGGGATAAGTTAAAGCGAAACTAACTGCTGTCTTGTCTAATGCTGCTGTGATCCCGTCAGAAAAAATTAAGATTACATTTTTCCTCTTCCCACCACACAAGAGATGCATGCACCTTTGTACCCTTCAGATAATGAGGAAAATCCCTTTCTACTGTCATGGCATGATCTTCAGAACATATTGTTAAGTGAAAAATAAAACAGTGAAGTTTCGTATGTATAACACAATACTTTTCATAAAAGCGAGGAAATGTACCGCTTACATTTTTGTGGGGGTACTCAAAAAGACATAGAATGATTTATTCATTGTGTTGTGGAAGAGACTATGAAGGAAAAATAAGGTAGGGAGAAATAGAGAGTGCGCTGTGATTTCAGATACAATGGTCAAAGAATGTTTTCTGAGATGTGGTATTTGAGCTGACTCTTGCCCCAAGTGAGCCAGGTTTCTGGATAAAAACATGCTGGTTTTGCTTAAGTCCCCTAAATGGGGCTTTTGAGGCTGGAAGGGAATGAGTCAAGGGTGTTAAAAGAAAAACCTTAGTCAAATTAAATTTAACAGAGTTTAATTGAGCAAAGAAAGATTCGAATCAGGTAGCCCCTGAACCAGAATAGTGTCAGAGAGACTCCAGCACTGCTGCTGGGTTGAAGAAGATTTACAGACAGAAAAAGGAAAGTGACATACAGAAATCGGAAGTGAGCTACAGAAACAGCTGGGTTGGCCTTATGTGAGCAGAATTCAGACAGTTGGCAGCCTTTGATTGGCTGAAACTTGGTGATTGGCACAAGAGTAGGTTACAGTTCACTGTAAACAGAGAAATCTTTAGGCCACACTTAAAAATCGGTAAGGAGGCAGCTTTAGGCTAAACTTAATTTAACAAGGGTAAAGTGAAAGAAGATGAGTTTGGAGAGATGGGCATGGGTTAGATCACTTAGGGCCCTGTGGGCCAGGGTAGGGGTTAGCATTTCTTTTGGAGGGTTTTGACCAGAGAAGGGACATGACCTGATTTATGTCATGGAAAAATCCCTCTGGCTTCTGAGTGGGGAAGAGTGCACACGGCTTGCAGGTAGAAGCAGTGCCCCAGACCAGAGGCAACTGGAATTTCCACAAGAGACGTGATACCGGCTCAGAATGGGAAATCGTGCGTAGACAATCGGGTAGGATATGATTGTATTTTAATGGTAAAGCTATCAAATCTGAAAAGCAGTGTGAGAAAAGGAGAGGGATCAAAGAGGACTGCAAAATATTTTTGTGGCGAGGCACCTATCTGGGTAAGTGCAGATGCCTTTTATTGAACTGGAAATGAGATCTGTAAAAGCAAGGAGGGAGTCATGGATAACAGGATCCATATCACGATTCCCACCATAGATATTCTCCAGGAAAAATATCCTGAGTGAGGTTTTGTCTTGGTTTGGTTTAGTTTGACTTCTTTTTTTTTTTTTGAGGGGGGGATTAAAATTACTACTGCAGTATAAGACTTTTATTGAAATCATGAAACATTTTGAAAATACAGAGCTTCTGAATTCTACCTGCCTTTTAAAAAATTTGATAGTTACTTCATTCTCACCACTGCCCAAACTTTTCAACTTCTCACAATTTCTGTAGTGAGTTTTAAAAGTAACAGCAAAGCTTCTTTAAAATGTTTCAATTAAACATACAGAGTAGTCTTTTGTTTTTGAAAATTTCCTATCCTGTTTTTAAAAAAATCAAATCAGAGCACTGTTTTAAGTCTTTTGTTTCCTTGTTTTGTTTTGTTTTTGTATGACTTAGCAGGAATATTGCACCTATAAGCTTAGGTGTTGAGTTCAATTTGATAGTCCAAAAACAATTAGCAGCATTCACAGGAACACAAATTCAATTCTCTCTCCCATCCTAACATATATATTGACTGTAAAATCTTGTCTTCAAAAATATTTTTAATCTCTTTCAAGTCAATTTGAAAACATTTGTAAATTACAAGATTCTCTGTTGAAAACTAAATTAAAATAAAGAGTAGCCTTAAGGAATCCCTGACCAGACAACATCAGTTAGGCCTCAAAAGTGCCATTAACCTTGCTTGATTTGCAAACATAAGTGAAACTTAACTTGAGTTATTTCTTCTAAATGTTTATTTTAAAGAAAAATAAAACTTAAGCTTATCCAGTTAGGAACTTCCAACTAACAGATAGTCACTATAAGTAGGGCCTTGCCTGCAGGACAGACCAAATAAGGCAATTGTATAACTCATCAATCGCATACTTTCTTTGCTTTACTTCCCTGTTTTTTTTTTTAAGCCTTCTCCCTGTTGTCACTTGGTGAGGCCCCCAAGCCACTTTTGGTTTGGAGTTAGCATATTTGTCATTTCATGAATGACTGCTCAAATAAATTCTTAAAATTTTATTGTACCTCAGTTTACCTTTTAACACTGAATAATGAAATGGATATTGTTTCAGTCAGAAGAGAGGTCTGGTTAATTGCATGACATGCAATTTCACATTGGTGGGCAACTAAGGACCTTGGTTTCTCTCCACGCGGGCCACTCTGTATCACTTCTTGAGCTTCCTCACGGCCTGACCACTGGGTTCCAAGAGTGAGTATTTCAAAAGACAGAAAGTGGGTATTGTCCACTGAAGACCTCGGTCCACAAGCGGGCATTGCATCACTTCCATTGCATTAGTCAAAGCTGCCACAGAGCCCACCCAGATTCAAGTAAAAAGGATACAGCTTCCCATTCTCGATGCGTAGAATGTCAAATAATGTGTGGCCACAATAAATGTAGATTTCAAGAACTGTTTTCCTATCTCTAAAGCCGAGGAGAAGAAAAGATGATTACTTGACTTTCCTTTATTTGATATGCATTTATTAAGCAGCTCTTAAATATAAAAATTTTCCAAATTAATGAATAAAGATCTGTCCAGTCATGAAAATTAAATTTCAATAAATATGTTCTGGGAGTACTAAACAGAGACGAAGAAACTTTTAATGGGGTGGTAGGTAGTGAATTGGGAGGTGGCAGAGAAAGCTTGCTGGAGGAAGTAGCATTTAACATAGATTAAAACAGTTTTTAAGATTCCAGAAACTATAATGACAGGCAAAGTATTTCATTTGAAGTGAATGTGTCAATGAAGAATTTGAAGTAGGCGATGTGGGCTTAAGTTACACTGTAGCAAGGAGTCAGATCTGACATAATTTAAAACACAAAAGATAATACTAGAAAGAAAAATTGAGGAGATACATTTTCAAGAGGCTTACGTGCTAAGCCGGGGGGTATTGTACTTTATTTGGTCCACTTTGGCATGTAAATGTGCAAATAATTTTGAAGACCATTTTGATAAAACCAATAACACTATGAAAAAGTTGTCTCTCTTTCTGTAACCAGGCCTCACTTCCTCTCATTTCTTTGGCTTTGAGTGATGTTACATTGCCAACCTCTATTTCTGGAAATTCTGCAACTTCTGTTATTCTCAGAACTAACTCTTCCTGCTGTGATGCAGTATTTCAACCCTGAATCCAAAGACAAAAGTAACCATCCTACTGAAATACTTAAATAAATCCCTATGTTCTTGGTTTGATGGAATTGTCAGCACACATTGTACACTAGAATGGGTTATCTTACATACTCTTCTGTTTGCTTCAAGAAATGGCTTAACAGAATTATTTCTAAGATTCACAAATAATATAGAAAAATCACAGTGTGTCCTCCGTTTTCTTAGTCATTTTTTATAAGAAGCTGATAAACCACATAGCTGATAAATTTATATCTTTAACTTTTATTTGTCCCTTGAACACTAATCTCACACAATCAACTACCTATTTGTCATCTTCTCTTGGTGATCATAAAGGGACATTAACTTAACGTGTCCAAAATCAAACTTGAGATTCTTGACAAAATTTTGGTTCTTCTCAGTGTATTGGACCTTTAAAAAGCCATGTCTATGTCCTAACATCCAGAACCTATGAATGTGAGCTTATTTGGAATAAGGGTCTTGGCAGATGTAACTAAGTTGAGGATTTTGAGATGACATCATCCCAGATTATCTGGGTGAGACCTAAATCCAAGCGAGAGAGACCTTAAAAAAAGACAGAGGAGAGAATACACAAATATACTGAGGAGAAGGCCATGTGAAGGGGGGGAAAAGTGGAGTTATGCTGTCACAACACAAAACATCTGGAGCTACCAGCAGCTGGAAGAGAAGAGGAAGGATTCTCCCTTAGAGCTCTTGGAGGGGGCCTTGCTGATGTCTTTTTATAAAAATTTCAAAATATTATGAGGACACAAATGTTTTTGGTTACATGGATTGATTTTGTAACGCTAGAGTCAGGGTTAAAAGTGTGCCTGTCACCCAATAGTGTTCATTGCACCCGTTAGATAGGTTTTCCCCCATCCCCTCCTCCCCTGCACTGCTTGATTTACTTTGAGATTTACTTCTATGTACATATGTGCTTGTCAGTTAGTACCAATTTAGTCGTATATATGGTGTTTGTTTTTCCAGTCTTTAGATACTTCACTTCAGAGAATGGTCTCCAGTTTCATGCAAATTCTTGCAAAAGGCATTAAGTCATCCCTCTTCATGGCTGACTAGTATTCCATGGTACACATATATCACATTTTGTTAATCTACTCATGAATTAATGAGCATTTGGGTTGATTCCATATCTTTGAAATTGTGAATTGTGCTGCAATAAACATTAAAGTGCAGGTATCTTCCTGATACAATGATTTCTTTTCCTTTGGATAAATACCCAGTAGTGGGATTGCTGGGTCAAATGGTAGGTCTACTTTTGGTTCTTTGAGGAATTTCCATACTGTTTTCCATAAAGGTTGTAAAAATTTGCAGTCCCACCAACAGTGTATAAATGTTGCTTTCTCTGTGCATCCACACCAGCATCCATTGTTTTTGGACTGTTTAATAAAAGCCATTCTAACTGGGATAAGGAGCTATCTCATTGTGATTTTAATTTGCATGTCTTTGATGATTAGTGATGTTGAGCATCTTTTTCATATGTTTATTGGCCATTTGTCTATCTTCTCTTGAAAAGCTTCTGTTTATGTCTTTTGCCCACTTTTTAACAGGGTTGTTTATTTATTTTTTCTTGCTGATTTGCTTGAGTACTTTGTAGATTCTGGTTATTAGTCCTGTATCAGATGTATACCTTGCAAATATTTTCTCTCATTTTGTAGGTTGTCTATTTGCTGTGTTAATTATTTCCTTAGCTGTGCAGAAGCTTTTGATTCAATCAAGTCCCATGTATTTATTTTTGTTGTTGCTGTGATTGCCCTTGGGGTAAATTCTTTACCTAGGCCAATATCTAGAAGAGTATTTCTAACATTTTCTTCTAGAATTCTTAAGGTTTCATGACTTACATTTAAGTCCTTTATCTATCTTGAATCATTTTTGTGAGTGATGAGAGATATGGGTCCTGTTTCATTCTTCTGCATGTGGGTATCCAATTTTCCCAGCACCATTTATTGAATTGGGATTCTTTTCCCCATTGTATATTGTTGTCTGCTTTGTCAAAGATCAGTTGACCGTATGTGGGTGGTTTCATTTGTGGGTTCTCTGTTCTGCTCCATTGGTCTATGTCTCTATTTTTGTGCCAATACCCTGCTGTTTTGGTTACTATAGTCTTGTATAGCCTTGTAGTATAGTTTGAAGTCTAATAATGTGATGCCTCCCGATTTGTTTCTTTTGCTTAAGATCGCTTTGACTATTTGGGCTCTTTTCTGGTTCCACCCAAAACATAGAATTACTTTTTTCTGGATCTGTGAGATATGACATTGGTATTTTAATGGGGATTGCATTGAATCTGTAAATCACTTTGGGCAGTATGGACATTTTAACAATATTGATTCTACCGGTCCATGGGCAAGATATGTTTTTCCACTTCTTTGTGTCATCTGTGATTTCTTTCCTCAGTGTTTCATAGTTCTCTTTGTAGAAATCTTTTACCACCTTGGTTAAATATATTTCTAGGCATCTTATTTTCTTTGTAGCAGTTGTGAATGTTATTGAGTCTTTGATTTGACTGTCAGCTTGACTGTTATTGGTGTATAGGAATATTACTGACTATAAAGCCTGTATCAAGTTGATACCAAAGCCAGGAAAGGACACAACAAAAAATGAAAACTATAGACCAATATTACTTTTGAATATAGATCAAAATCCTCAATAAAATACTAACAGACAAAATTTGTGTGCTTATCAAAAAAATAATCCACCATGACTGAGTAGGCTTCATCCCAGGGATGAAGGATGGTTCAACATATGTAAATCAATAAATGTAATTCACCACATAAACAGAAGCAAAAACAAAGATCATATGACCATCTCTGTAGATGCAGAAAAAGCATTCGACAAAATTCAGCACCCTTTCATGATAGTAATAAAAACCCTTCACAGACTAGGCACAGAAGGAACATATCTCAAAATTATAAAAGCCATATGTGACAAAAACACACCCCTCATTGTACTAAATGGGGAAAGTTGAAAGCATTCTCACACAGAACTGAAACAAGAAAAGTGTGTCCACTGTCACCACTTCTATTGAACACAGTGCTGGGAGTCCTAGCCAGAGCAATCAGGCACGAGAAAGAAATTAAATGGTATCCAAATTGGGAAAGAAGAAAAATCTATCACTTTTTGCAGATGATATGATCTTATATCTAGAAAACCCCAAAGATTCCACCAAGAGACTCCTGGAATGGATAAATAAATTCAGCAAAGTCTTAGTTTGCTGACATCTGGATTTTCAACTTTTGGCTTTAGAACCATGAGAAAATAAATTTCTGTTATTTTGAGTCATCCAATTTGTGGTAATTTGTTATAGCAGCCCCAGGAAACTAATACACCCCTATCTCAGTAAATGTCCGAAGAGCCAACATTTTTACACAGTTTACATTCATTCCACATTCCATTAAAGGATATATCACTGATTTCTCGTGAATTTACCCTCTAAATATCTTTCACATATGACCACTTTTCTCTGCCTCCACCATTCATGAATTGTAACTTCACACCTGTAATATTACAGTCATTTCGTAGGTGTTTTCTCATCACCTCCACTCCACAGCTGCCAAAATTTTCTGCACAGAGCAAACAGTGTTACCTCTGAAAGACAGATTTGTCCATGCTGTCATTCTTGTCTCTGAGAAAACCTTCAATAGTCCATTGTATTTAGGAGTAAGATATAATTCCTTAATATAGTTCACAAAATCTGGCATGGTCCTGTCTTTATTTTTCTAGCTTTTTAACTTTTCATTAACAGACTTGTTTTAAGAATAGTTTTAAGTTTACAGGGAAATTGGGCAGAAAGTACACAGAGCTGCCATGTTCCCCTTTTGTCCCTCCCACCGTGTCACATAGTTTCCCCAATTATTAACATCTTGCATTAGCGTGTCACACTTTTTGCAATTGAACTGATAATGATACATTATTATTAACAAAATTTAATAGTTCATGTTAGGGTTCACTGTATTGGGCAATTGTATGGGCAAATGCATAATGTCATGTATCCACACTTACAGTACCATACAGAAGAGTTTCACTGCCCTACATATCCCCATGCCCACCTTCTCATCCCTCCTCCCTCTGACTGAACCCTGGCAACCACTAATTTCTCTACTATCTCTACAGTTTTACCTTTTCCAAAATATCATATTGTAAGAATCCTACAATATGCAGATTTTTCTGATTGCCTTTTTTCAGTTGTCAATGTGCATTAAAGTTTCCTCCATGTATTTTTGTAGCTTAATAACTCATTTCTTTTTATCATTGAAGGATATTCAGTGTATGGATGTATAAAAGGTAGTTTATCCGTTGACCTATTAAAGTACATCTTGATTGCTTCTAATTTGGAGCAAATGTAAATAAAGCTCCTATTAATATTTCTGCACAAGTTTTTATATGGACATAAAGTTTGAACTTAAACATGAATAAATACTGAAAAGCATGGTTGCTGAATAATATGTTAAGCTTTGTAATAAAATGCTAAACTTTCTTCCAATGTGGAAGCCTTCCTACCAATTTACATTTCTATCAGACATGAATGAGAATTCATGTTGCTCTGTAATTTGTTAGCACGTGGTGGTGTGTTTTGGATTTTAGCCATTTTAATAAATGTGTATGCTATTTCATTATTCTTTTATTAATAATCTGTGGTTCCCTAAAGATACATGAAGTTTCTATCTTTCCATGTGCGTATTTGTCATCTGTTTGTCTTCATTGGTGAGATGTCTGTCCATATCTTTTGCACTTTTAGATTGACTTGCTTGTTTTCTTATTGTTGAGTTTTAAGACTTCTTTTCATATTTTGGATAAAATTCTTAATCAGATATGTGATTTACAAATGTTTTATCTCAGCACATCGTTTATATTTTTGTTATCTTAACAATAACAAAAGTGGTTTTTTCAGAGCAAAAGTGGTTTTTTTTTTTGTTTGCTTGTTTGTTTTTTAATCTCAGAATATTATGGGGGTCCAAACATTTTGGTTACATATAATGCCTTTCCCTCACCCAAGCCAGGGCTACAAGCATACCCTTCTCCTGCTCCACATCCATTAGTTGTGAGTTTACCAACCCCTACCTCCCCACCTGACTGGCACCCAATGGATATTACTACCATGTGAGCACCTTAGTGTTGATCAGTTAGTACCAATTTGATGGCACGAGTACATGTGGTACTTGGTTTTCAATTCTTGTGATACCTCACTCCGAAGGATGGGCTCAAGCTCTATCCAGGATAATATAAGAAGTACTAGTTCACCATTGTTATTTGTAGTTGAGTAGTATTCCATGGTATACATATACCACATTTATTAATCCACTCATATATTGATGGGCACTTGGGTTGTTTCCACATCTTTGTTGTTGTGAATTATGCCGCCATAAACATTCGAGTGCAGTTGTCTTTATTATAGAATGTCCTTTTTTCCTTTGGGTAGATGCCTACAAGTGGGATTGCTGGATCAAATGGTATTTCCATTTTCAGCTCTTTGACATATTTCCAAATTGCTTTCCACAGGGGTTGTGCTAATTTGCAGTCCCACCAGCAGTGTAAGAGTTTTCCAATCTCTCCGCATCCATGCCAGCATTTGTTCTTTGGGGACTTTTTGATGAAGGCCATTGTTACTGGAGTTAGGTGATATCTCATTGTAGTTTTGATTTGCATTTCCCTGATGATTAGAGATGTTGAGCAGTTTTTAATATGTTTGCTGGCCATTATTCTGTCTTCTTTTGAAAAGTTTCTGTTCATGTCCTTTGCCCATTTATTGATGGGGTTGTTTGATTTTTCTTGTTAATTTTCTTAAGTTCTATATAGATTCTTGTTATCAGTCCTTTATCGGATGTGTTGAAAGCAAATATTTTCTCCTATTCTGTAGGTTGTCTATTCACTCTAATGATAGTTTCCTTGGCTGTGCAGAAGCTTTTTAATTTGATCATGTCCCATTTATTTATTTTTGTTGCTGCTATGATTGCTTTGGGGGTCTTCTTTATATATTCTTTGCCTTGGCTGATGTCTATAAGAGTTTTCCCAGCACTTTCTTCTAGAATTTTTAAGGTTTCATGCCTTAGGTTTAAGTCTGTTATCCATCATGAGTTGATTTTTGTGAGAGGTGAGAGAGGTAGGGATCCAGTTTCAATCTCCTACATGTGGTTATCCAGTTTTCCCAGCACCATTTATTAAATAGAGATTCTTTTCCCCAATGTATATTTTTGTCTGTTTTGTCAAAGATTAGATGACATTATGTGGATGGTTTTATATCTGGGTTCTCACTCCTGTTCCAAAGGTCTATATTGCTTTTCTTGTGCCAGTACCATACTGTTTTGGTTACTATAGCTTTGTAGTAAATTTTGGAGTCTGGTAGACTGATGCTTCCCAATTTGTTCTTTTTGCTTAAGATTTCTTTGGCTATATGGGGTATTCTCTTGTTCCATATGAAACATAGAATTATTTTTTTCTAGATATGTAAAGAATGATGATGGTATTTTGATAGGGATTGCATTAATTCTGTAGATCACCTTAGGTAGTGTGGACATTTTAACAATATTAATTCTGCCAATCTGTGAGCATGGTAGGGTTTTCCATCTGTGTACATCTTCTGCAATTTTTTTTCTTAGTGTTTTGTAGTTCTCCTCATGTATGTCCCTCACCTCCTTCATTAAATATATTTCTAAATATTTAATTTTCTTTGACTCTATTGTGAAAGGTGTTGCCTCTTTGATTTGATTTTTGGCTTGACTGTTATTGGCATATATGTATGCTACTGATTTGGGTGCATTAATATTGTGTCCTGAGACTTTACTGAATTCATTTATCAATTCCAGGAGTCTCTTGGTTCAATCCTTGGGATTTTCTAGATATAATATCATATCATCAACAAAGAATGACAATTTGACATTTTTGCCCACATTTGGACACCCTTAATTCCCCTCTCTTGTCTGATTGCTCTGGTGTGTACTTCTAGCACTATGTTGAATAGAAGTGGAGATAGTGGGCAACCTTGTCTGGTTCCAGTTCTAAGTGGGAATGCTTTCGATCTTTCCCCATTCAGTGTGATATTGGCCATGGGTTTATTGTATACAGCTTTAATAATTTTAAGGTGTGTCCCATCTATGCCTATTTTGTTAAGAGTTTTTATCATAAAAGTGTGCTGGATTTCATCAAGTGCTTTTTCTGCATTTATTGAGAGAATCATAAGATCTTTGTTCTTGCTTTTATTTATGTGATGAATTACATTTATAGATTCACATATGTTGAACCAACCTTGCATCTCTGGGATAAAGCCCATCTGGTCATGATGATTTATTTTTTTGATGTGCTGTTGGATTCTGTTTTCTAAGATGTCATTGAAGATTTTTGCACTATATTCATGAGGGATATTGGTCTGTAGTTTTCTTTTTTGTTGTGTCATTTCCTGGCTTTGGTATCAAGGTGATATTGGCTTCATAGAATGAGTTGGGGAAAATATCATCCTTCTTGATGTTGTGGAATAATTTCTGCAGTATAGGTATGAGTTCTTTGTAAGTTTGATAAAATTCAGGTGTGAACCCATCTGGTCCGGGACTTTTTTTGTGTGTGAAGATTTTTAATTGCTGCTGCAATTTCTGTGCTTGATATTGGTCTATTCAGGAATTCTATTTCTTCCTTATTGAGCCTAGGAAGGCTGTGTATTTCTAAGTATTTGTCCATTTCCTCCATGTTTTGTAGTTTTTGGCATATGGATTTTTATACTATTCAAAGATAATGTTTTGTATTTCCATGATGTCTGGAGTGACCTCTCCTTTTTCATTTCTAACTGAGTTTATTCGAGTCTTTTTCTTTTTAGTTCTTGTCAATCTAGCAAGAGGGCTGTCAATTTTGTTTATCTTTTTGAAAAACCAACGTTCATTTCAATCATTTCACTTAAATTGGGATCCATTGCTGGGGATCTAACGATTTCTTTTGGGGGTTACCTTTCTTTCTGATCTTTTAGGTTTCCTGAGTTCTTTCACTGATTCTTTCTCATCAGTTTACTTGGTTGAGAACTGGGGGTGCTAGGACTGGTTTATGGCACTATTTCCAAGTCCTGAATGGCCGTTCCTTGACAGTGCTGGGGAGAGGTACACTGGTCCTGTGTTGCCTTAGAGGTATTTTAACAAGTTAGGTTACCTCTTACCTGTTATCTTCACCTCTTGCCAATGGAGATTAGTGAATTTGGTCCCCCAGCTTAAGCTCCCAGGTGGTGAATTGCACTTGTGTGTATGACTCTATTGCCCTCTAATAGCTTGAGACAGAAGGCACTGTGTTAAGCTATGGGCTTACCCTCTCTGTCATTGATAGTAGTTTGCATGGAGGAGCCAGTTATTGAGGTAATGTGATGTCTCTGGTCCCCTGGATCGGGTATATGAATGCCCCAGTCTTTGGGAAGGGTCTTGCCACTCCTAAGGGTTACTTGGATCCTGTTCCCCCTCAAGGTGGGGGTAAGTGCAAGATAGATTGCAGCTGGTGCCTGCAAGCCTGGGTGTGTGTGCTTCTATGGTTGCTTGATCTGCCGGCTAACATATTAGCCACTAATATGTTATTCAGGGGCCTTTCACCACACTTGGGAGGCTGCTCCTGATGGTAGGGGTCAATTGGTGCAATTGCCAAGGTTTTTGGCCAGGATTTTCCTTCCCTGTCCACATACCCCAATGCTGGCAGCTCTGTGGACATGGAGAGCAAGCCCTAGAGTTATGATCTTGTTAGATGACCTGAGCCAGTCCAGAAGGCTGAATCTACAGGCTGCCAACTATTGTTCAGCACCAAGGCCCCACAGATTCACACAAGCTAGATAGAGAAAGTGGCTTTTCTCCCCACCTAAAAAGGTGAAGTCTGCCTCTCCCAGCACAAAAGTCCTGAGCTTGGGGTGGTGGGGCTGCCCCAAACTGCAGCACCTAACAGTGGGGAGTGATCCCTCAGGATTTGGCAGATTCTGGTTAGGCAGGCCGAATCAACATGTTTCCAGCTGCCCCCTCGGCATCACAGTCCCACAGTCTCATGCCTGCCTAGCAGAGTGTCCTGTTCTTTCTGTCCTGCCCTGAGCCTGCTGAATTCTCTGCAATTTCCAGGGGCGGAGCCCCCTTTTCAGCATTCACCTCCTTTGTTCTGCTGACCACCAGAGGCGAGGTGCCTGTCTCCAAACTCCCTCCTGCGGTCACAAGAAATAACCACTCAGACCAGTCCCTCCCCCACCCAGTGAGGTCCCAGCACAGAGCACTGGGGAGTTCAAAATGTTTCCTGTTATTGTCTCCTCTCCACAGAGCCTATTGTCCTGTGCCATGACTTTGCACCAACTTCAGGCCTGTCCGTGCCTGAGTAGGTATGGAGGTCAGTGAAGGAGCCACGTGTCCTCCTGTGGGTCAGATCACACTGCCCTGGCTGACTGGGCAGGCACTGCCATCCCATACTCTATTCCCTATTGTATATCTCACACTCTGTGATCTTAGAGAGCAAAAGTTTTTAAATGTAATGAAACCCAAATTATCCATTTTTCTTTCATGGACCATACCTTTGGTGTTCTATCTAAAAAGTCGTCACCAAACACAAGGTCACCTAGGCTTTCTCTTTTGTTATTATATAGAGGTTTTATAGTTTTGCATTGTACACTTAGGCCCATGATCCATCCATTCGAGTTAATTACTGTGAAAGGTGTAAGTTCTACATCTAGATTCATATTTTTAAACAAGTGGCTATACAGTTGTTCCAGCACCATTTGTTGAATGGACTATACTTTTTCCATTGACTTGCCTTTACTTTTTTGTCAAAGATCAGCTGACTTTAATTGTGTAGGCCTATTTCTGGATTCTCTATTGCATTTCAATGATTTATTTGTCTATTCTTTTACCAATACCACCTGTCTTGCTTGCTGTAGCTGTGCAGTAAACCTTGAAGTCTGATAGTGTCTGTCCTCTCACCTTGTTCTTCCCTTTCACTATCATGTTGGCTATTCTGGGTCTTTTTCTTTTCCACATTAAGTTTAGAATTGGTTTATTGATGTTTAAAGTAAATTGCTGGGATTTTGATTGGAATTGTGCTACATCTATAGATTAAGTTGGGGAGAACTGCCATCTTGAAAATATTGAGTCTTCCTAATCATGAACATATAATAGCTCTCCATTTATTTATATCATCTTTGATTGTTTTTTAAATCAGAGTTTGTAGTTTTCCATAGATAGAGCACATACATATTTTGTTAAATATATAACTAAGTATTTCATTATTTGTATGCTAATAAAAATAGTTCTGTGTTTTTATTTTGATATTCCAGCTATCCATTGCTGGTAAATAGAAAGCAATTGACTTTTCTGTATTTCTTTTTTGTTTTCCATTCTTTTTCTGCCTCCTCTATCTGTTGGTTAATGTTCATACATTTTTTATTGTGGTAGCCTTTATACATCATAAAATTTACTGCTTTAACCTTTTTTAAATGTGCAGTTCACTGGACTTAAGTACATTCACATTGTTGTACAGTCATCACCAGCATTCATCTCCAGAACTTTTTCATCTTCTTAAACTGAAACTCCACATTCATTAAACAACAGCTCCCTAATTTCCCAATCTCTAGTAACCACCATTCTACTTTTTGCCTCTATGAAATTTACCATTTTAGGTACCTTATATAAGCAAAATCCTACAATATTTATCCTTTTTGACTGGCTTATTTGACTTGCATAGTGTCTTCAATGTTCCCCAACAGTGTAATGTATTTCAGAATGTCTTTCTTTTTTTAAGACCGAGTAATATTCTATTATATGTATATCTGCTTTTGGACTTGGGTTGCATCCATCTTTTGGCCATTGTGAGTAGAGCTGCTATAAACATGGGTGTACATATATCTGTCATGTACTCTTATGTTGTGCATTTTTAAAGATCTTCAAAATAAAAACTTAATCTGGTATAAATTGCATAATTTAAAGCAAGGTACCTCAGCTAATTAGCTAATACACCTTTAAAAAACACAGATAATCTAGATCTGGTTACACAGACATCCTATTTTCCCATTTACTTTTACTTTGGTTAGCTATTTTAAATTTTAAGGATTTTGTTTGTTTTAAAAGACATGAGTGATGTTAGCGACAGTAATCATTTTAGGAGGCTAAGTATTTAGAAATGTTTCATAATTCAGTATGACTGTTATTATATAATATATTACTATTATATTTTTGAATGAGAGAAAATAAAGTTGTTAAGATATAAAATATTGCTAATAAAAGCTCCTCGTATCTTTCATTCCCACTTCTATCACCCTAGGTCAAGCCACCAGGACCTCGGTAATTGGTCTCCCCTCGTCTACTCTCCTTATCTACTAGCTCTTTATAACCAGTTGATGTTTTAAGGGAATTAGTCAGTAACATTTTTTATTCTCATAGAAGACAGGCATATATGACAATCAAATGTCGCCTTTTATTTTTACTGATATAGAGATCCTAGTGGCTTGACTTCTGTATTGGAGGATTGGAGAAGGAGGTTCTATGCTACCTTTTTTCCTCTCTTAGCCTACAATATGCTTATTTTTAAAATAATTTAGTGATTGACCTAGAGTTTGCAGTTGCTATGAAATGAATTGTGTCCATGTAAAATACATAAGTTGATATGTATCTGGTTATATTTGATGATGGGGCCTTTGGGAGGCAATTAGATTTAGATGAAGTCATGAGGGTGGAACTCTCATGATGGAGTTAGTGCTCTATGAGGAGTTACACCAGAGACTTCATTTCCTCTCTCTCTCTCTCTCTCTCCTCTCTCTCTCTCTCTCTGCCATGTGAGGACACAGCAAGAAGGTGGCTATCTGCAATACAATAAGAGAGTCCTCGCCCAGAATTAGTTGTGATGGCATGTTGATTTTGGACTCCTAGCCTCCAGACAGTAAGAAAATAAATTTCTGTTGTTTGAGCCACCCAGTCTATGATATTCTGTTACATCAGTCTGAGATAAGAGAGTAATGTATGTTTATAACTAATTTAAGTCCACTTTCAATGAACACTATACTGTTTCATGTGGAGTACACATACCTGTAACAGAGAGCTCCCCCATTCCTTCCTTGCACATTGCTGTCATTCATTTTATTTATATAAGCTATGTTACCCAATGTATTATTTCTATTATCATATTGAATAAGCTGTTCCCTGTTAGATTAATTAAGAATGAGGGAAAATATTTTGATTTCTCTTTGTTTATTCCTTCTCTAATGCTCTTCCTGTCTTTATGTAGATCCAAGATTTTTTTTTAAGTTTCGAAATGTTAATATTAAGGTGGTACAAATGCTTTTGTTACATGGCTACCTCTTATAATGCTTAAGTTAGGACTTTTAGTGTGTCCATCACCTGAATATTGTTCATTGTACCTGACAGCTAGATTGTTACCCCTCCCTTCCTCCTTCCTTCTCCCCTTGTTGATTTCCTATGACCTCTTTGTGCCTGTGTGTGCGTATTGATTAGCTCCCAATTATTATAGAGTACATGTGGTGTTTGTTTTTCCATTCCTGAAATACTTCACTTAGGATAATGGCCTCTAATTCCATCCAAGTTGCGGCAAAAGACAATATTTCTTTCCTTTTTATGGCTTATTCATACTCCATGGTATATATACATACCACACTGTCTTTATCCACTCATGAATTGGTGGGCACTTAGGTTAATTCCACATTTTTGTGATTATGAATTGTGGTGCAATTCCTCTCTCTCTGCATCCTTGCCAGCATTTTATTTATTTATTTATTTATTTATTGATTGATTGATTGATTGATTGACTTTTTAGTAATGGTCATTCTGACAGGGATAAGGTGATACCTCATTGTGGTTTTAATTTGCATTAGTTCAATGATTAGTGATGTTGAGCATTTCTTCATATGTTTGTTCAGCATTTGTCTATATTCTTTTGAAAAACTTTTGTTCATGTCTTTTGCCCACTGTTTGGTGGGGTTGTTTATTTATTTCTTGCTGATTTGATTGAGTTTTGTGTAGATTCTGGATATTAGACCTTTATTAAATGTATAGTTTGTGAATATTTTCTCCCATTCTGTAGGTTGTCTATTTACTCTGTTGATTATTTCCTTTGTTGTGCAGAAGCTTTTTAATTTAATCAAGTCCCATTTATTTATTTTTTTGTTGCTGCATTTGCATTTAGGGTCTTAGTCATCAATTCTTTGCCTAGGCCAATGTCTAGAAGAGTTTTCTCTACATTTTTTTTCTAGAATTTTTGTGGTTTTGTGCCTTACATATAAGTCTTTTATGCATCTTCAATTAATTTTTGTATATGGTGAGAGATAGAAGTCCTGTTTCATTCTTCTTCATGTGGCTATCCAGTTTTCCCAGCACCATTTATTGAATAGGGCTGCCTTTCCCCAGTGTATGCTGTTGTCTGCTTTGTCAAAGATCAGTTGGTTGTAGGCAGATGGCTTTATATCTGAATTCTCTATTCTGTTCCTTGGTCTATGTCTCTACTTTTATACCAGTATCATGTTGTTATGGTTATTATAGCCTTGTATTATAGTTTGAAGTCTGGTAATGTGAAACGGCAGTTAGCCCTGTGACCTTAATTCTCCAATAGATCTAAGAAGACGTTTGATTTTCAGTTTGTTCAGTTTTTCTTTTCTTGTGAGGATAGGAGAGATGACTTCTAAGCTCTTTACATGTTGGACCAAAAACCTGAAGTCGGCCATTTTTGCTTCTAATGAGCCTTCTTATTTTCTGTCTTCTTTAACACTGGACTTTGTACAGCCATTTGAATATGGCTTTTCCTCTCCTGCCCCAGCACCTTTGCACATACTATTCTCCTCTGCTTGGAATGTTCTTCTTGAAACTTTAACCTTACCTTATTTCTCTGACTGGGCTGAATCTCACATATTATGTATTATAATATGACAATGTAATCCTCTTTCATAGTATTTGTGGCAACTTGATCTTTTGTGTGTGTACGTGTGCATGTGCATGTACATAACAATATGCCAAGTATTTGATTTATACTTATTTACATATTTCTCCTCTCTAAATACTCATCGCACACATTGCGTCTGATCTTACCACTGTATATCCAACAGAGTATCTGTCAAACAGTAGGCATAAAATAATTTTAGCAAAGAATCCCTTCTTTTTAGCTTTCTTTTACTCAATTAAAAACTATAAATATCTGGATTTAAAGTTATGCAATAGTTAGTAACCTTATCAATGATTACTCTATGTCAGTGCAAGAGAGCTTAATATGTGTACCTCAAGGAAGATCCCCACATAGACATGACAATCAAACCAAAGAACCTTGAAATCATAGAGCTCACACATAATTCCATCACTTCAGTTTTGGGTGGTCAATAATTGGAATAATTTTTTTTCCAAGTTGAATATATATGCAGTGTGACCTCCCTTCAAAAGGTTAATGGAGTTTTGCTTCCTTACTGAACCATCAATAATTTGGGATCTATTTTATTTGTAGATTTAATGCATTAAAATTTCCGTTCTATTTCCATATGAGTATGTATGTTTTTCTACGTGTATGTGGATTTGTTTTTCCCTTGGGCATTTTTTGAGAGTTGTAAGCATTTCCTACTCCTTGCATGATGAAGTCTTAAACAGCAATGATTTGAAGATTTATTAAGTATAAAAAGGATTAACATCAATCATGCTTAATATATGCAGTTGAGTAACCCAGTTTCTTTTCCTTAATTAGCATAGTATAAAGGAAACGTCTCCAAAGAAGAGCAGTTAGTATGTACATAACTGTAAGAGATATTCTTTCTCATTAGCATAGGAAAGAATTTTTTCAGCAAAATTTAGTGATGGATTTGCCTCCAGGATACTGACTGATCTTATCTACTGACACTTAAATAGTTGGTGCTGCAGGCCAAAAGAAGTCTAACATTACACATGAGTCAAACAATTTGTGATATTTTTCTTATGTTCTCTGTGAAAGGTGGGTAGAGATTTATTTGGTGCAACCAAAATAGAGGTTTAGTGATTAACTGTGAGCTCAAGAAATAGGTTTATGATCCCCTTCTTCTATTTTTTTCTGTCTCTTTTTCTTAGCCTCCAAAACATTAGAAATTTGTTTATAGGAAGTTATAACTAATTATCTTCTTTTTAGATCTTATTTCTGACTCACGTTAGGTATTATGCAATAAAGAGTCATGCCTGTTACAAAAGGCTATAGTGTAAAATGTAAAATAATGTTAAGATGACTGGTGATCAGATGTCATCCTAAATTATATTGGCATCATGTAGAGTCAGAAGACAGATGAGTTTAGCTTTTTTTCTATATTTATTCTATAACTTTAGGTGGTGATTATTATTTGACAATGTCACTTATTTCTTATTTATACCAATGATACACATCAGAGATAGTTGAAAAACCATTGCCTCTTGGTGGGCTTTTAGTAGATTGTGGCAGTAGGTTGGGTATCTTTCCTGTCTCTGCTTATTACCACAGGGGCAGATTGCAACCGAGGCAAGGGCTGGAGACACTTTAAATCTTTTCAACAAAATGAGTGTCATGAGTGTCATAGAAAAGGCTCATGGTTTTTGCTTTGATGTGAAAAACTAAAGCCGGTTTCTTTTTGTGAGTCACTGTAGCTATTCATTAACCGTATTAACCGTGATGATACTTTGTTTTTATACTGTTTCCTTCATCTAAACGTCTCCAAACATCTTACAAACAGCAATGTTTGAATTCTATCAGAAATATTTTGTGATAAAACTTGTGTTTCTATATTCATTCTAAAGTCAGTATAACCGTAGGAAAAGTTGGAGAGGAAAACTCAAGGGAGGGGTCCCTGTGATGCCCCCACATCAGGGAATTCTCAAACTAGGGGTTGTTGAATTCATTGTCAATATCTTTCGCTACTTTCCACTCTTATCTATTTTTTACCCCTCTTTCTTTATCTTTCCCTCTTCTTACAAATTTGAAACATATGTATGAAATATTAATAAATATAAACAAAAGTATTAACCAGATGAAATTCACATTACCACCACTAACTAAATGTGATAGGTAACCTTGTTTGGCTGAAACAAAATTGCTAATGTTGAGGTGAATAATAGAAATACAGAAATTCAGGTCAGTTTCGGTACTTAATTTATTTTTTTGTTTTTTTCTTGAATAGTACTAATGCTTATCTTCATAGTGTGTTGTGTGAAACATTATTAATAACATTAAAACCTGGTGAGCTAGATTTAAGATATTCAAACTCATCTTTGACCCAAACTCTGCCACTGGTCAGTCCTTAAGTGCCACTTTTGACATATATACATACAGATGTAAGATGGTCTTGTTTAATTGAAAGTAGGTTAGTGTTACAGTGCTACTAAAATCCAAGTTAAATTAATATCCAGTCCAATTAATGAATGAATTAATTAGTGACAGAGAAATTTTTAGTTGTGTACTTAATCCTATCATATTTTCTATTAATGATCTGTAGGAAGTTGGTACAAAGCTGAGACCAACTCAATGTATCTACTGCTATGTGAATATAATACTGACTGTTATGGAGCTTGTTATTAGATAGATTAGTGCCTGTATTATTGTTCTTCACTCAATTTTCCTGTCACTTTTTGTTTTTCAAATTATGATGGCATAAAGACCACTCTAAACACAAATGCAAAGCTGGGCAGACCTAAAGTAGCCATCTAGACCAGGGGCTGGCAATTTTTTTCTGTTAAGGACCACATAGTAAATATTTTAGGTTTGGAGCTCTAGCGCAACTACTTAACTATGCCATAGGAGCACAAAAGTAGCCACAAACAATATATAAAAGTATGTACATGACTGTGTTCCTTGTAAACTTTATTGACCAAATCCATTAGCAGTCCAACTTTGACCCAAGGGCTGTAGTTTGTAGACCTCTTATCTAGCTGTTGTGTTGTTAAATGTGGTGACCATTAGACCCATGTGTCTACTGACATTGAATTTAGGTGTAATTAAAATTTTTGTTCCTCAGTTGCATTGACCACATTTAAAATGTTTGAGAACCATGTATGGCTAGTGGGTACCATATTGGGGCAATGTAGATATAGAATATTTCTATATAGAAAAGTTTTATCTTCACAGAAATTTTTATTAGATCTCAGTGATAGAAGATTTCATGCTTATATGGCTGTCTCTTGTCATCATTGAAGTAATAACACAAAATATAAGAACACGTGTCTAGGAGAACTCATAAACTCCAAAACAGATTCCTGCACCTCCCAGAGGTACACCAATTCTGATTTGGGAAACATCTTAAATAATAAAGTGAGTTAAGATTCTTGGCTCTGGTAACAAACTTTAGAACCTAGAAAAGTCTTTGTCTCTGTCTTCTTATCTGTTCTATGGGAATAACTAAGCCTAACTCAATTTACCATAAAAGTGGATTTGAAGAGGGTCACATCTTTTGAGGCAACTGCAAAATAGTATAAAAAGTAGGAGCACACGGCAATAAGAATGTTTGGGAAGACAAAGTAGTGTAATCATTCAGATTATGGGAACGGAGAACCGGGAATTCAAATCCTAGTTTTGTCATTTTTGTATGTGAACTTCAGCTAGATTCTTAATCTTAAAAAAAACATTATTTGCTTATCATCAAAAGAAAGATATAAATATTAATCCCCTGGAGTTGTTGTGAAGGTCAAATAAGATAACGTAATTAAAGCTACATAACACAGTGCCTGGTTCATAATAAATCCTCAATTGATAGCTATTACCATTGCTGCACTGAAGAGGGAAGGAGAAAACATCACAACATTAGCCATAAAAGACTTCCTGCCATAGCAGAAATATCCAAGAGTAGAAGTACATTATAAAAAAAAATAAAAATAGGAAAGAAAGATAAGCTAGAAGCATGGGAGAAAAACAAAAATGGAAGAAAATAGCATTTTTAGAGTACATTCGTTGAAGGAAATGTGTATATAATCACACACTCAAGGAAATTGTGCTGACTTGCTGAGGAAGTTATGAAAATGCATAAAATGTAAATCTTTTCCAATGCAAAATATGTAAAGGTCAGTTAAGTGAGATAACATTTCTGAAATGCCTCCATGTACTATGTGCTATCCAAACATATTAAATTATTACAGCTTTCTTCTCTATTCGTAGCTACTTTTGACACCTGCAGGCCCTTGGAGACCTTCAGAGAAGATGAGGTGGCTGATTTCTGAGTTATAACAACTCATCTAGCCCGGCCTCTCCATTTCATGAATTGGGTGTACACAGAGGACTGTGGGGTGAATTCATAAGTAAGGTGGAGCTGCTCCTAGTTGTCTCCTGGTCATTCAATGACCAAGTGTCTCTGTTAGCCCAGGACTGAGGGATTTCTTGGAACTTGAGACTCTCAGTGCTAAAACTGGACAGTCCTGAGCAAACCGGGACAGTTGGTCCCCCAGGTATCTATGTGATGAGAGTACACTAGTGTGTATTAGGGATCCGACAACACCAATTAAAGAAGTCTGACTTTAGGATCAGCCAATTGATTAGCTCTTTACAGAACTCTACCATCCCTGAGTGTTAAATTTACAAGAAACCTAAGAATTCATCTAGCCCTGTAATTTTAAAACATTTTTTTGTTGAAACAAAATCTCAGGTAAGACTATTTTATGGAAAAAGATAAAAGTGGGCTAAGCCTCCCTCGGCTTTGTCTATTCTTACTTTTCTTTCTCTTTTCATACACTACAGAATGTGTTTCCAGAAATCATAAGGATTCCTAAGAGCAAGGCTGGAAAACCAATGATCTACTCCAATTCTATCATTCTACAAAGGGGAAAATTGAGACCTTCAGACGTCATTTCGTGCTTAAGGTTTGGCAGCTGACAAATGTCAGAACAGGAACTTAAGCTCAGGACATTTTTATTTGGAAACATAGAATTTAAAAATGTTGCCAAACTAACTAGTTCTTCACCTTAGTTACACACTGGGATCATGTGGGGTGCTTTAAAAAATCATACATGCCTTGTTCTCATTCCCAGAAGTTTTTTTTTTTTTTTTTTTTTTTGAGACAGAGTCTCGTTTTGTTGCCTGGGCTAGAGTGAGTGCCTTGGCATCTGCCTAGCTCACAGCAACCTCAAACTCCTGGGCTCAAGTAATCCTTCTGCCTCAGCCTTCCGAGTAGCTGGGACTACAGGCATGCACCACCATGCCCGGCTAATTATGTGTGTGTGTGTGTGTGTGTGTATATATATATATTTCTTTTTAGTTGTCCAGCTAATTTCTTTCTATTTTTAGTAGAGACGGGGTCTCGCTCTTGCTCAGGCTGCTCTCGAACTCCTGACCTCAAGTGATCCTCCTGCCTCGGCCTCCCAGAGTGCTAGGATTACAGGTGTGAGCCACTGTGCCTGGCGTCCCAGAAGTTTTGAATGATGGGGCTGTGCTGTGCCCTGGGAATAGGGGTTTTTAAAGGCTCCCCAGGTAATTCTAATTTGAGCTAATTTTGAAAACCACTGGCCTGTGTTGAGGAATAACACCAAACAAGCAAGCAAACAAGCAAAACACGTACACACACACATACACACATACATACGCTGGTATCATGGTCAGGAAACAGATTTGATTTCAACTCCATCAGTGTTTTCTGGCAAATCTTTCACTATTCTGTACTTCATAAAATATTGGTCAGTTGGTTTCAAACTTTTTAAAGCCATGGGGCCCTTCTCCAAGTGAAAACATCGTGGGAGCCTTGCATATGACACACATAAACGCAGAGTTGCTTTGGTTAAACAGAGCAGGAGGCCAGAAGTCTCAGTGTCCTGTCTGGGTGCTACCAAATGCCACTGAGGCATGTTTTCAGGATGCTCAATGCTCCAAAGAACCCACAGAGTATTACGAACTTTAGAGCTCTATTTTGCTTCTAAATTATGATTTGATTGGATAAATCTGAATGCTTGTTAGGAGGTTGGCTTGTACCTGATTCCGTGTAACCCAATTCACAATCAAGGTTCATTTTTGTTGTCCAATAAAAAGTGAATGTTGACCTGTGATCAGTTTTACTAATGAATAAAGTTTTTTTTTTTTTTTTTTTTTTTTTGCACTGACTCCCTCTCACCAGGTAACTGCGGGGCCAGGATAAGATTTGCTCCAATATGCTGTGCTTCACAACAGCAGGACAGATCATTTCTAACTGAAGGATTCTCGGCCCCCTTTCCCCTAGCCAATCCCATAAATATTTTATAGCACAACTGGAGCTGAAGAGTGGCCTTTGAAATTTTGAAAAAAAAAAAATGAGTCACAATTGGTTTGACCTGAGCAAATTCATGAGAGGCTACATCATCAAGAAATAGTTCCCCTTCATTATTTATAAGAACACAGAAGCAGATGTGCAATTGTTCCCTGTAAAATTTTCATACATAAAATATCATGTACTTGGAGAACACTGTCAGATAGCATAATGCACGGAATTCATTTCTGAGATGGAGCTGCCTCTTTGTCATTGTGTTTAGTAAACACACTTCTATTATAGTGAGCGGATGGCTGTCAGCTCTGTTTCCTTCAAAAATATCCAATGGATTTCAGAGTTTTGCCACGATGTCTCATCTTGTTTTGTTTTCAGTGAACTGTGTATTTATTTATTTAATGAACTTATCCTTGACATTAGCAGAAAACAAAGAGCTTTTCATCAGAGACTATTTCTTCTCCTCAGTCAGTTTTTCTGAAATCCACGAGTCTTACCGTTTCTCATTGCTGTGTGTTTGTTAAAGATGCCAAGTGGCCCCTCGTCCCATCTTTCCATTTGTATCACTTAAAACAAGGTCTAAAATACTGAGAGTTTATATAAGCTGGTAAGTTTTTTCCTCACAAAGCCCCTGTCATTGAAAATATGGAGCCGTGTTAATAAAGCTACTTATCTTTTTAAGACAGAAGGTAAAAATTCCTAAATCACAAAATCCAATATAAATCCTGCTTATCACTCAATTTAACTGAGAGAGAATCTTTTACTTGAAGAGAAATGGTCTCCTATGGATGAGGACATTTGAGGCAAATGTGGAAATGTGGAGACCTAGTTTCCCTTGCTGCTCATTTTCATAATTGAAGAAATATTCTTGTCTTTATCTTTTATTTCCTCCCTATCAGAGCTTCTGGATAACAATGTATTTGTTTTTAAGAGATATCAGGGCTAAATCATCTTTATAATTTTTATTATTTATCAGTAATTTCTGTGCATAAATTTTGCTTTTCTTAAAGTGAAGTACAGACATCCCTCAATATCTGCAGGGGATTGGTTCCAGAATCTTCCATGAATACCAAAATCCTTGGATGCTCAAGTTCCTTAAAAAAAAATGGTGTAGTATTTGCATATAACCTATGCACATCCTCCTGTAGTCTTTAAATCATCTCAGGATGACTTATATTAATAATACCTAATACGATGTAAAGGCTATGTAAAAGTAGTTATACTTTATTATTTAGGTAATAACGATATGAAAAGTCTGCATATGTTCAGTACAGACATAATAGAAGAAAATAATTTTGATATGCAGTTGGTTGAATCCATGGAATACAGAACCCATGGATACTGAAGGCACCTGTCTATCTGTATCAAGCTTTCCAAAAATCAGCGACATGCTTTCTCTTGTTTTCCAAATTTATTCAAGGAGGTCAAATATCACTCTACTCTGCAGCTTTTCTGAATCACACTAGAAGAATTATTTGCTAACTGAAATGTACTCCTACAGCATTTTTCAAATTTATTTTGTTTCCTGTTGCCTACAGTATTATTTTTTATTTGCTATATTGGAATGTGCAAAAGTGTGTATCTTAATGTATCGGGAGGCATTTAAGAATTGCTGTGTACATTGAACATGATGGTATTTTTTAGTCTCTCAAACTCTTATGGAATCAATGATCCTTACTATTGGACACACCACATTTATATCTGTCTTCCTTGAGAATATGAGCCTCTTGAGGGCAAGGGCTATGTTAATCTAAATTGTGTATATTATAATACCTATTACATAATTAACGATAAACAGGATGAAATCATTGACTAAATGTAAACACTTATGCAACATCTTTAGATGGGTCTAACAAGCCCAAAAAGAAAGAAGCGAATAAGAAAGATCTGCCTCACTTAGTTATAGGACTTTAATAGATGGTGGGTATTGTTTTCTGCTGCCCTGAAAACTACACTGCATTTGGGACCTGCCTCTTCATGATGATTTTGGATGTAATTTCTCTTAAGGTTCTACATGTCCAAAGAGAACACATGACCAAGAATGGACCTTCAGAAACTTGGTCTTCAGTGAACACTGCATGGGCTCCTTTTCAAGGAGGACTAATGAGCATCAATTTTTCCAGAATTGGTGAAGTCTGTACCTTTCTGAGGTCCAAGCTATAAGAACCATATAATTTTAGCACTTGTGGGAAAATTTTTCAACTATGTGTACAGGGCAGATCAGTAAATCGAGTCAAAGAGAAGACAGAAGGACAGAAGGAGAAAGAGGTAGGGAAATGGTGAGAGGGAGTGCCAAAAAGGCAGAGAAGAAAGAGAAGGGAGGATTGGTTTGTGTGCCTAGATACAGTCTTACCTGAATCCAGCTGATAATCAATCATGTTTATTTAACAACATTTACAAAGAATTTATTTTTCTTCTCTCTCTCTGTCTCTCTGTCTTTCTGTCTCTCCTTCACACAAGTATGAGTTGCATTTCTGAAACTGGCAAACGAAATTTGATTATGGAAAACACCTGATGGGTGCGGTGCGCACCATCTGGGGGATGGATACACTTGAAGCTCTGACTCAGGTGGGGCAAAGGCAATGTACGTAACCTAAACATTTGCACCCCTGTAATATGCTGAAATAAAAAAAAAAAAAGAAAACACCTGAAGAAAGTGTCAGTGTTTGTTCTAAAATGAGTGATAACACATAGCCCAGAAATTTTTACTATGAGGATAATAATAATGACAAAAGTGATGGTTCTTCAAATGCTGCATTTACGTTTCACCCTTGAAAACTAGTTAGTTCAATTTTTTTAACTGAGAAATGTAAAGTCATTAGCACAGAATATTTCAGTACACTCTGAAGAGCCAAACAGCTAAACAAATTACCTTGGACAGTAAAATGGATAAATGCCTATTTTCTTTATGCTTAGAAAGTACATATATTTTTTCAGAGTTCATTTTATCTCCTTGCTAAAATGGTCAATCAGGATTTTTAGAACTTCAGAAATAATTTATTTTTGAGATAATCGCCCTGGGATTATAGGACTTGCAGCCTTGCTGACTAAATTTTTTTATTAATATGTATGAGGTGTGTTCCCTTAATTTGACCTTCTTCTCCATAATACATGATCCATGAAAAGCTTCACATTCCTGAAATCAATTATTAGGTCTCAGTAAAAATTATGCCCTGGAAAGTGAATCTTGTCAAAGGATTAAGATTAAGATGTCTTTTTGGTGTGGTCTAGTCTTCTCTTTGCTCCCTTTTGTCTATACTAGCGTTCCTTAACATTTCACTCTTCTTCAGTATAAACTTAAAAATATATATACCAAACACACCGACGGAAGGGAGGGACTGCTCCTCTTCAGCTGTGTTGGGAAGTAGACAGTAATGCTTTCTGGAATTGAGGTCCTCCTCCTGTATTTGGCCGCTTCTGAGAACCATTGTATTCCCCGTGTTGTCCACATCGAGTGAAGTATTCCTGTAACTAATAATTCTCAAAAATCTCATTTTGATGGACCCATCATCGGGGAAGCTTTTTGATGATACACTTTTTCCCCCCCTCCAGTGGAGGCAGAATAACACAGTGAAAGAACCATGGACTGTGAAATTATATTGAGATGTGCATTCAGATTTTGCCACAACTTAACGTGTGGTTTTTTTAAAAGCTGTTTGTTTTATTTACTTATTTTTTATCCAACTTTACTGAAGTATAATTGATAAAAATTATATATATTTACGGTATACAATTTGATAATTTGATATACCTGTGAATCAATCACCACATACATTGTGAATTAATCACCACATCAAGCCAATTAACATACACATCACCCTGTGTGGTTTTAAAAGAGCAAAAAATCTTCAATCCTCAATACTAATTAAAATAGTAATAATGATATATTCCCTGACATAAACTTATTGTGAGGCTCTGATGACAATATTTAAAATTAATTAGGAATGAAACCTAACACATGATAAGCAATCAATATATTAGATATAATTATTAATATTCCCCTCCCCCCCTGCTGTTTCATTTTTATCATAATACAATTATTGAGCTACTGCTATTAGTGACTGTTATTATTGGTCCTCAAGTGGGTTGAGGAAGAAAAAAGCTTGTCAACCACTATATTAAACTAAGCCCCATGAAATGGGGATTTTATTAGTTAAATGTTACCCTCCAGAATGTTTTATTTAACAAAAGATTTTGAAGCTCGTGAAGCCTTCATGCAAAGGCAGATGGAATAGATGGCATCTCCTACTTACTGAGTCATGGGTCCACTGATTCTCTAATAAGGATTGTTTGATTCTCAGCAGGTAAATGGAGGTAGTTCTTCAATTTTGTCTTGAATCACCTCTTGGCCAATGCTGGTGGACACAGGAGCCAAAATACCCTGCTGATGCCTCAAGGAAAACTTAAATCCAATTCCACACATTTCAGGCTGCAGAAGCCTGCCTACCAAAGTGCACTAAAGGACTGGTACAACCCCTTCAAGAAAATAACTAATGAAGCAGCAATTTAAGCAGGAGTCTGCTGTAATTCATTGGAACTTTATTATATGCTCGAATGGGTCCTGGAACAATGCTATTCTACTTTGCTCAGAGAGTTATGCATGATCACGTGGATAAAAACAAGTATCAGCAATAGCATTCGCCTAAAGTATCACTGCCCCATTAATGTATCTGCTGAACAGCATGAGGTTGAGCCCAGGGGATGTGCGGGGGAAGGAGGCGAGCACTCCGCAGACGTGTTAATAGTTGGTGTGCAGTCAGAATCTGGCCAGACGAGGGCTTGCATTGCAGAGCTCACATACTGGGCTGTAAGTAGAATATTCTTAGTCTTTGAATAAATGAGAGACACCCCTTTTTTCCTCTACTTTCTTGTACGCTCGTGCATCTTTGGACTTGAAGGTTGGTTTCTAGAAACAAGTCTTCTGCATACTATAAAAGCGTATGGTGTGGTGTGTAGTGATAGACATCAGGAATGTAAACTGTTTAGCCTGTTGTTGGAAGCTTTCCATAATATGTCCCTGAGTCCCTTTCTCAGCCTTATTTTCACTACACATTGTCCTTGGCCTTACTCTCCAACCAAACTGGACTCTTCTAAATCTCCTCAACTCAGGCTTTACTCATTTCATTATTTTCCAGCATCCTCACCTTGCTTTTCCGTTTGATGAAATCCTGCAATGCTAAGGACCAGCCCAAATGCCATCTTTTTCTTGAAGCTTTAATTGGTCTATATGGAAGGTCACAGGTCCAAGTTGGTGATATTTTTACTTTGGCTATGTCTTATTTTCCCTTTTAGTGCATACATTTTTTTGTCATGAAGGATTGTGTCTTCTTTATCTCTTTATTCCCTACCACAGTAGAGCGTTGGAAGAAGTGCTGCTCCAACCACTACAACAAGAAAAATGTCAGACAAACTGTGAGTTCATAATGTTTTTGGAAACTGTCATTGAGTTGAAGTCTCAAGGCAATCAACTAACAATCTGGGGACAGACAGGTGCCTTCAGGGAAACAGGTAATGGGAACAGCTGCTTACCTAAGGCATATACTATATGCATGTTACAGAGTTAATTACCTCTCTTTCTTGCAATGGTCAATCAGTATTTCTAAAACCTCAGGGATAATTTATCTTTTGACATACTCACTGTGAGGTTATAGGACTATAGGATTTGTGAACTAAAATAAAATCTTAAGCCCCCCTTGCTGATTGAATGGACCCCCTCTTGGCCAAGGGGACCCCAGAAATAGCCTAAAGCTGAGTTGCTGGTCCTGAGAAGGGAGGTCATACATGCCTCCTCATGCTCCTTTCCCTTCTTGGAAATATCCTTGTAGCTCATTAACATGCCTATGGCTATACAAGGCAAAGCTTAAACCACACCTGCAGGTCATCGATCTTAAAAGATCATCGATTACTTAACAGATCACGTCGGTCTGAGTATATGTCTGGTGACTTGTCTCTGATTCACAGACTTCCTTATTTTAACTTAAAACATTCCAAGCTTTTAGACAAAGTTTAATTTCTTTAAACAATTATAAATCAAAGAATCTGTAAACTCACCTATAACCTGTATGTAATGCCCCGCTTCGAAGTGTCCTGCTTTTTTTGGACCAAACCGGTGTACACCTTCCATATATTGATTTATGACTTTATGTGTAATTCCTGTCTCCCTGAAATGTATAAAACCAAACTATAACCCTATCGCTTTGAGACCACTTGCTCAAGACTTCTTGGGCGTGGCTCTCCAGGCCATGGTCTCACATACTCAGCTCAGAATAAACTTCTTTAAATTATTTTACAGAGTTTGGATTCTTTCCATTGACAGATTTGTAGTTTTCTGGCTAAATTTTGTTAATTTTTTATTAATAGGTGTGAAGGACACTTCCTTAAATTCCATTTTGCTGTTTTTCCTATAACACGTGATCCATAAAGCATTGAATCACAGCAAAAATTGCCTGGGGAAGGAATCTGTACCTGGTCAAATAAGTTAAGATGCAGCTGTCTTTCTGGTGTGACTTCATCTTTTCTTTGCTGCCTTTTATATATACTAGCATTCCTCAACGTGTCACTTTTCTTCAAGATAAAGTAGACAATGTGTGCAGCTACTGGGTTGATAAACACATGGGGGTGCTAAGAGAGTGGTGTCCCAGAGAGGGCAGTGGAGCTCTTTGCCCCATGCCCCATTCCTTGCCCCATACATGTCTTCCATGGGGTTGCTCCTGAGTTGTATCCTTTATGATAACCTGGTAATAGATACCTGGGATAAACTCCTAATTGGTGGTATAGAAATGAAAAAAGATTTTGTCTTTCCCCAGGTGCATTATGGCCTCTGTGGACCCAGATACAGGAGTGACAGGATGGAACCAATGGAAACCCTGAAGAGCTACTCCCTGTCCGATCCTTCTGAGAAGCAAATATACAAATCATCTATTATTTAGTGGAAAAAATTAAAAGCCTAAGGGTTGATGACCTCACTTATCAGATGGTACAGTGATGGGTCTATCAGGGAGATATGATAAAAATGTTTCAGCCTTTGAAGGCATTGATCAGTGCTTTAACAACAGCAACAACACCTCAGCAAGTCTTCTTACCTAGCCTTTGACCACCTTTACTCTGGTAAGACATCTCTATTTTTAACTTTTTAGAATTATGTATACTCTGAGTTAATTCAAGGAAGTATTAATATCATAGGTGATTTGGGAAGAAGTTATATTTTAGATAATGAAGACTTTCTAAATAAATAACATTGTCTGTAAAATTATTTTGAATGCTCATGTAGCTAATGAAGAGTAAAAACATTTTAAATAACCACCTAAAAAGCTGCAAAAAATTTTTAAATGTCAACATTTGATTACCTATCGTTTCATATTTTAGAAGTGGGAAACAATGGGTCATTGTTTCTGACGTGCCTTTACGTGTTAGCACACTCACTAATTTTATTAGCTGGTCTCTACATGGCTACTGAGTCCTATTTACTTTACTTTTTACTCATGTTTTTTACAGGGTTATACTGGAGTACGGAAATTATTTTATAGACCTTCAATTCAATTATGCCTCTACTAAGCCACGTAAAAGTAATTTGTTTATGTGTAACTGCCAGATATACCCCTTGGAATTCTAAGTACAATAAAGAAGAAAATACAATATGAAAGAGAATGGAATTTTGAGACTATGAGTGGGAGGAAGGAAGCAAGACACATTTTTTTAGGTGCAAATAAATATTTTCTGTAACAAAGAGAAATGAACTATTTTGGTATGACTAAGCAAAAATACAGAAATACTATATGAATGAATTAACCCACTTATAATTTTTGGTTTCTTTATTATTAATAAATGTGAAAAATATGTGTAACACGAAGAAGGAAAGAAATGGCTGCTGGTCTTCAGTCAGGTGAGTTAAGTAGACAAGTGCAGGTTTTCAGAATTCTGATCTCAACTCTTGCTCTCAGTCAGTTCTAAGCACCATTGTATGCCCCCCACACCTTCTTGTCAGCACTGAGTGGAGCAAGAATAGTTGATGAATTGGTGGGTGTTCAGCACAGGCTTTGAGGAGCTTTCAACCTCCCAGGGTGGCATAGGGGAATGGTTCAGTTCGTATCCTCTCGCAGCCTCTTTTACCTCAAACTCCATGAGCTGCTCACAAGGACGACAGTGCAACATCCCAAGATGCTTCCGTCAGGGGCGGACAGGATGAAGGGTGACAGTGGCTGCTGTGGGTTAGTCAAAGAACCCTCCATGCTCTTCTCCCCAGCTCTGGGTAGGAAGAAAAGCCCTAATCTGAGGTAGAATGGCACCAGAAACCATCATCCTTAGAGTAATCGGGAAAAAAAAATAAGGAAAAAAGAAAACCAAATACACACTTGTATTCCCAGGGGAGAGACAGGACTACGTGCAGGAGGAAATGCAATGGGGGAGAGCTGGAGCACTGAATAGGCAGCACCATGACACAGGGACACAGTGCTTTCCTGAGAAAGAAGATCAATCAAATTACCAGCCAGCACTCTCCACTGATGCCACCACCTGGCTAAGTGTTAAAAGCAAACAACAGTGAAATACTCCCAGGAAAATTGGAAGAGACACATTGTCCCTGACGTACAGCAGGGAAGGGAAGGCATAAAACTGAAATTCAGGATGATACTGATTAAAATCCTTTGGAAAAACCAGCCTTTGCCCTAAATGCAAGCCATCTCTAAAGGAATTTGCAGCTTGTGGTGTAACCACAGGGAAACCATTGCAACAACAAACCTCGACCCAGTCTAACGACCCAGTCTAACTCATGACCCGGAGTTAACAAAAACAACCCCCACTAATGGCCTAGCTGAAGAAAAGAAATACTTCTTTCCAAGCATAAAAAAGACTCCCCTCAATCTCTATAATCTGACCTGCAACAACAACAGAACAAAACTACTCAGCATACAAAGAAGCAAACAAATTAAAAAAAAAAAAAGAATTAAAAAAGCATACTCCCAAGCACAAATCCATCAAAAGAACCAAACTCAGATTTGACACAGATTTTGAGACTGAAAGGTAATTTAAAATCCTTGTGATTAATATGTTCAAATCACTAATGGAAAAGGTAGACAACATCTAAGATGAAATGTTATTTAATAAGAGAGATGAAAATTGTAAGAAAAAAGCAAGTGAAAATTCTAGAAAGGAAAAACACAATATCAGCAATGGAGAACATCTTCAAAGAGCTCATCAGTAGATGTGAGATAAGTGAGGAAAGTGTCAGTGACCATGAAGATAGGTCAATAGACGTTACCCTAACTAAATTACAAAGTGAACAGAGTGAAAAAGAACAGAGCGTTCAAGAGCTGTGGGGTAATGTCCAATAATCTACTGTATAATCAGAATAGCAGACAAAAAGAGAAAGAGTTCAGAGCAGCAGAAATGTTAGAGAAATCACAACTGAGAATTTTCTAAAGTTAATGACTGGCACAAACCACAGATACAAGAATCTCAGAGAGCACCAAGCAGGATTAAAAATAAAATCCACACCTAGGAATATCATCTTCAAACTGCCAAAAACAAAAGGTGGTAAGAACATCATGAAGGTAGCCAGGTATAAATGATAACAAAGAAAAGGATGAGCAAAGCGTAAGAATTAGAGCAGACTTCATATCAGAAATTATTTAATCCAGAAGGTGATGAAATTACATCTTTAAAAAGTTGAAAGAAATAAAAGTGAACATGGCATTCTCTATCTAGTGAAAATATCTTTCAAAAACACAGGAGAAATAAAGACTTTATGAAGAAAAATGGAGAGAATTTGTTGACAGCAGACCTGCAATAACCATTAAAGAAAGCTCTTTAGGGAGAAGGAATATGACACCAGATGAAACAGGAATCTACACAAAAAAATGGAGAATGCTCTAAATAGAATAAAGGAAGGTAAAATAAATATTTTTCTTTTTCTTATTTTTGATTGTTTAAAAGATAAATAATTGTCTAAAGTAGAAATAGTAGCAATATTGTGGGTTTATAGCATATGTATAAATAAAATATAGGGCAACAATAGTACAAAGTGCGGGAAGGAGGAACTGAGAATATACACTTGCAAGGCCTTTATACTACACATGAAGCGATATACTATTATTGGAAGAAAGATTCTGATTAATTTCAGAGCTTTTCTGTTAAACTCAGGCAACCACTTAAAAAAAGTCTATAGATGAGCGGTAGTCGTGGCCGAGCGGTGAAGCCGGTAGACGGGAAAAAAAGTCTATAGAGTGGAGTAATGAAAAATGTGCATTCATCCTGAGAGAAGGCAGAAAAAAAAGGGAAAACAAAATAAAAAAAAAATAAACAGAGATAGAAGATCCATTTTAATTAAATGAAATCAATAACCTTATTAAGTATATATGCTCTAAATGTCTCAGTTACAAAACCAGAGATTGCCATATTTATAAAAAAGCAAAACCTAAGTATATTCTATCTTTAGGAAAACTTGTTTTAAATATAAAAACATTGACAGGTTAAATGTAAAAGGATGAAAAAGATATACTAAGCAAACACTAATCAAAAGAAAGCGGAAGTAGCATTGTTACAATCAGACAAAGTAGACCTCAGAACAAGGAATAGTAACAGAGATAAGAGACATGTGACATAATGACAAAGAGTGAATTCTCCAAGAAGAGAAATACCCTATGTAGGTTATTAGGTGTATGCAACCAATGCTAATAACAGAGCTTCAAATTGCATGACACAAAAACTGGTTGAAGTGAAAGGAGAAATAGACAAACTCACAATTATATTAAATAGTTGGAGATATCAACACCCTTATCTAGCTATTGAACAAGGAGGCAGAAAACCAGAAATAATAGAAATTACCTAAACAACACCATAAACAAACCTGGCATAAACAACTTGGCATTTGCAGAACATTCCATGATTACAACAAGCATTTTTCTCAAGTTAACATGGAACTTTCACCAAGACAGACATATTTGAATTATCAAACAACCTCAGTATATGTAAAAGAAAAAGAAGATACAAAATGAGTTCTCAGGCCAGAATGAAATTAAACTAGAAATTAATAAGAGAAATAAAACTGGAAAATCCTCAAATATTAGGAAATTAAACAACTTCTAAATAACCCATTGGTCAAAGAGGAAGCCTCAAGGCAAATTAAAAAAATATATTTAACTTTATGAAAATGAAACTACTACATTCAGAGTATGGGGGATACAGCTAAAGCCAACTCCTTAGGGGAAAAAGTCTAGCATTAGATGTTTTTTTATTAGGATAAAATAAAAGTCTCAAATCAGCAACCTAAACTTCTACCTTAAGAAACTAATAAAAGAAGAGCAAGTTAAACCAAAGCAAACAGAATGAAGAAAATAATTAAGATGAAAGTTAAAATTTAAAAAAATGAAAGCAGAAAAACAGTAAAGAAGAACCATGAGAGCAAAAACTGCCTCTTTCAAAAAACTCTTAATGCCTATCATGTTTTTTTATCTTTTAGGAGATATCAAATAACATTTTCATGATTAAATGTATATTAAAAGTATAATATGTAGCTGCTTTATATAGATTTGTAAAGGGCAGTTTCTTTAAGGATCTGATATCTGAGGTGAGCTCTGGATGATAAGAGGAACCATCCATTCAAATATCTGGAGGAAAAATGTCCCTGGTTGAGTGATTAGCAAATGTAAATATCTGGAAAAGTTGTGAGCTTAATTCTAATATCTGCATAAAACAAACTCATTAGCATAAATTGCATATTGGTGCTCTCTGTTTTGTTTTCTTTTTAAATTAATACACTTTATTTTTAGAAAAGTTTTAGGTCCACAGCATAATTTAGGGGAGAGTACAGAGAATCCCTATATATCCCCTACCTCCACACTTGGACAGCCTCCTCCACTATCCGTATCCCACATAAGAGTGGTACTATTGTTAGAATTGATGAACCTACCTTGATGCTTCATAATAACCTGAAGTTGATAGTTTACATTAGGGTTCACTCTTGGTGTTGCACATCCTATGGGTTTGGACAAATGTATTATTATAATGATGTATATTCACCATTACAGTATCATACAGAGCGTTTTCACTGCCCTAAAACTCTGCGCTCCACCTGTTCATCCCTCCCTCCCTCCCACAGCTCCTGGCAACCACTTATCTTTTTATTGCCTCAGCAGTTTTGCCTTTTGCAGAAAGTCATGTACCCTTTTCTGACTGACTTCTTTTACTTCATCACATGAGAGTTTTTTTTCATGGATTAAGAGCTCATTTCTTTTCTGCACTGAATAATATTCCATCGTCTGGGTGTACCACAGTTTATTTACCCACTCACATACTGCAGGGCAACTTGATTGCTTCAAAGTTTTGGAGATTATGAATAAAGCTGCTACACACATCTATGTGCAGGTTTTTATGTGGACCTAAGTTTTTAACTCTTTTGGGTAAATATCAAGGAGCGCGATTGCTAGATTGTAACAAAAGAGTATGTTTAATTTTCTAGGAAACCGCTAAACTATCTTCCAAAGTGTCTGTATCATTTTGCATTCCAACCAGCATTGAATGGGAGTTATTGTCATTTCACATCCTTATTGGCATTTGGTGTTGTCAGTGTTTTGGAATTTGGCCATTCTAATGGGTGCGGAGTTTTATCTCATTATTGTCTTTTTTTTTTTTTTTTTTGAGACGGAGTCTCACTCTGTTGCCCTGGCTAGAGTGAGTGCCGTGGCGTTAGCCTAGCTCACAGCAACCTCAAACTCCTGGGCTCAAGCGATCCTCCTGCCTCAGCCTCCTGAGTAGCTGGGGCTACAGGCATGCGCCACCATGCTCAGCTAATTTTTTGTATATATTTTTAGTTGTCCGATTAATTTCTTTCTATTTTTTTAGTAGAGACGGGGTCTCACTCTTGCTCAGGCTGGTCTCGAACTCCTGAGCTCAAGCAATCTGCCCGCCTCGGCCTCCCAGAGTGCTGGGATTACAGGTGTGAGCCACTGCGCCCTGCCTCATTATTGTTTTAATTGCAGTACTCGAAATATATATAAAGTTGAACATCTTTTCATGTGCTTAATTGCCATCTGTAGATCGTCTGTCAGATGTCTGCTCAGTTCTCTGGGTTTTTAATTTACTCATTAAGTATCATTAATGTATGTGGTATTTACATTTTATTTTGAAAAATAGGTGAAATATATTTAAAAAATAAATTCTAATCCAAAAGTTTTGGAACCTATGAAAAACTATGGAGTTTGAAAGTTTGAAAAACACTGAGCTGGGAAAATCGCTTTTATCTCCAATTCTCGCATTCTAGGATTCTAAGACATTGGATGGGTACATAGAAGCAGGTTTTCTTGACATGTCTATATTACAGCCAAATTTGATGGAGTGAATCCATTCCAAAAAGCAAAAGGAGCTCAAGTAATCTATCTGTAAAGTATATGAACATTTAGCCCTCCAGATATTCTGGTTATGAATTTGAGGGACAAAACTACTAATAAGAAAAACATCCACAGCAGTATCCTCAGTCAGCTTTTGCTACAGTTACTCTTCAAGTTTTTGTTCTTGTTTTTTACCATGGAGCCCGAAAGAATTATTCCTATAAATAAGGTGGAAAGTTCTGCTCGTGAGAAATAGACAAAGAGACAACACACTTATTTCTGTGGTATGTCTGCACCCTAGAAATTGGGAAATTGAACATATCTATCTATGTTCAAACAAGCAGTTTGCCCTACATTTCTATTCTCTCTATTCTGTTCTCAAAAATGAAATTGGAATAGACTTTTTAAAAGGTAATGGTTGTGCAGATCAATATTTTACGGATTTTAATCAATTGTGCCCTTCTTTAACAAGGAAAGAACAAAAGCCCATTGCAAGGGAAAATGATTCAATCTTTCATAATCACTGCAGTTATGAAATTGGATGGTCATTAATGTACAGCCCTTGGGGGATTTTTTTGTGTTGCGTTAATATAATTTTTCTCAAGCTAACCATACAGTAACTCACAGTGAAAGAGTGACATGCATTTCCAGTGAACCATGAAACCTCAAACATGCTGTCTGGGAAAAACTCCTTTAGTGATTCCAACATGTGTCTAATCACATATGTCTATGGTTTTCTTTTAAAAATTTGATTGATTGATTTTTTTCTTTTGGAATCACATACTACCTTTTCAGGAATAAAATCATCCCGATTACTTGACTATCTACTTTTGCCTGTTTGAATTGGAAGTACAAACTGTGGGGATTGTATAACTGTGATTTGGGGTAGGACTTTGTACCTGCTCTTCTTGAGTTTATACAGTATGGTATTCTGGTTATTTTTGGCCTCATAACAAATGGCTTCAAAACTTAATGGATTGAAATAACTATTTTCTATTTCTCATACTTCAAGGGGTCATAAATCTGGAGAGTTCCTGAACCTATCATCAACTGAATGCTTGACTGGGCTGTAAGTGAGTCACATTAAGGTGAAAAAGAAATTTCCCCCATCTCACAAAGGGGGGGAATGTCAAAGATTAAAGTGATCTTATCATATCACATACACTGTTCCTTAAATGACAACTTGGGCATGCAGTATTGATCAATTTAGCTGGAGAATTATCAATGTACCATCCCTGTATCTTGTTACAGCATGTTAAAAATATGTTCTATGACAACTTTTTTCCTAGCTCTCATGCTCACTTTATATACTTTAAAATGAATATACTTTTTTCTAAAATATAATGCTTATTGTAGAAAATCCAAACAATACAGAAAAATATGGATAGAAATACATATTGTCTAATTATATAGTGATAGTCATGTTTTGCTGTTTTAGCATAAACATTCCCATTCATATTTTGTTAAATGATGTTTTTATTTAATAGAGTTAAACAGTATTTCATGCCATTAAAATCGTTTTACATTATTTACATACTTTAAATATTTATATTTTAAAAATTTGCATTGTCTTGCAAATTTCTTAAACTGTGTATAAAATAAAATTTAACCTCACTATCCTTAAGATTCATACTGATTATTGATATGGCAATGATATTGGTATGGTTGAAATGCAGACAGGGATGGTGGGAAACATATGATTGAATAAATCAGCCTGTCACGGAAACGATATGACCACGGTCCAAGTCCAGGTCTAACATTTTTAGTCCATTGTAAGAGAATCTGAAAAACAAATTTTTTGTATTGTTTTTGTAACTTATATGTCAAAAGAACTGATCTAATCTGATGAGAGACTATTTATACTCTTTGTTCAAAATAATATTGTGTGTATTCATACTTTCTGCTGCAAAAATATTAATATTCAATTATGGGTTACTGCTGGAGACTCCCACTGATAGTACATGTACTATATCAATTTTCTAAAATACTGGAATCTAAATTCTGAACAAAAATGAAGCCTTGAAATTTTCTCAAAAGGTAATAGCAGCATTTAGCATCTATCAAACTAGTGTTAGACACTGTTGTAAGTCATTAATATGCATTCTGTTAATTTTATCCCCTAAACGAATAAATATGGATGATTATTCATCTTTCAGATGAGGACACAAAGTCTAAAAGAGATTAAATAATAACTATCGAGTGGGAGATCTGCTATTCATTTGACTCCCTAGTCTTTGTGTTTATCTTTTACATTATTTTGCTTGAATTATTCATGGGTAGCTGTCTTCCAAACTGTCCTGAACTCTCTTCAGCAGGGCAAAATGATGCTGTTAGCATTTCTCCCTGTTCTCCTCTTCCCATTCTGAGTATTTTCTAAATTGCTATAAATTCAAAGAATTCTGACATAGAGTTCAGGAATTACCTGACCTGCCCTCCTTAGATAGTGTAACCTCAGTGCTTTTGCTGTTTTTCTTTTCCTCAGTTGTCAGTTTATTAACTTCTAACGTCCCTTACTTCTGTTCCTTGCCATGGACATTGCTTAATTTTGTCTTCTTCACTGTGTTTTTTGGTTTAATATAAATATGACAAACCACCTTAAAGTAAAATGTTGCATCCAAAAAGAAATTCAAATGGGAATTCATAAGACTTTTAAAATAACGTGAGTGTTCAAAGGGACTCTTGAAGACAGAACAAATGACAAATTGAACATATAGCTCAAAGAAGGTATTTCTTAAAAATATTCCTCTTCTGTAATTATATTTCTCATAGTAATTTCTTATCTTCTTTTATGTTTCCTTCTTTACCTCCCTTTGCTTATAGTCATCTGCCTCCATTTCTGTGCTAGCTTCCCAAATCCCCGTATGTCTTATTCCCACTTTGTGCATTCTGAACCTACCATTGTCTTCTCCAGGGAGCTCCTTGTTATTTTTTATATAAAACAATTCACTCCTTCTCTCAAACAAATTTTTTTCTTAGAAGGTAGGAGTGGGTATTGGGACAAGTTTGCTTAAATGTCTTTGTTTCAAAGATGCATGTTTCTCCTATGATGTTGTCTGTGCATTTTAGTTTATGAAACAGCCAGAATTGATAGCCGTTTGTAGGCAATAGAAACATTCAAGCACCAGTAAATTTCATGATATTTTTCTCCAAAATATACTGCCTTGTTATTTTATTAGATCTCTACTGTTCAGTAAAAATGTTCTTTGCTTGTTTTATGTTAATATGTAATTATTCTTGCTCTGCTATGATTATAATATCATTGAGGATAAAAAGGAGAAATGAGTTATGAACTGGGATAAGAAAAATCTGACTTATAGAGAGGGATATGACCGTTTCTGAATCTTTCCTGTTTTGTTGAACCACTGTCATCATTGTCCTTTTTGGAATTTGTATCATACCTTTCTGAGAGTGGGTGCTCAGCAAATATTTGAACAGACACCACAGAACAATAGCTCTCTAATAAAAGATCATGGGCTTATGAGATTTGTTTGCTAGTCAGCTTGTAATCCTTTCCTATTGTTCATTCACAATTTTACTAATTTTTCTGTTTTATAAACCATTTTAAGCTTAAAAGACAAGCAGCATTTGTGATGGACATCCCCAAAACTATAGTTTATATAGGACAGACTGATTGACATAGTCTTATTTCTGAATATGATGCTTACCTCAGTGGAAATCTGCTGAAATCCACATTCCCCACTATCTGACATATTCTTGGCCACAAGGTAATCTACCAAGGAGATCCACTCAACCATTTCTGGAACACTATGTTCCTTGTAAGAGAAGAGAGAATAAAATGTCTATCAAGATCTAAGTTTGGCCATCATTTAATACTCTTTTTTCCCATTTTCCTTAAAACAAAAGCAGCAAGTCAGCATTGTTCTTGACTTTTATTAACTAACATTCAAACCTAGGCTTAATTTATAATGTATAGAGATCCTGGACTAAGATGGGGTAGAATAATGCCAATTTATTTACTGTGTAAAACTCCACTTTGAAGGAGGGAGAAGATGATATAAGGATTTTTTTCTTCCTAAATCATCTGCTTTATAGTCAATGTATTCCTCTTGGATCCACAATACACTTCCAATTATTTTGAGAATAACATTTTGTCCTAATACCTAAGAGCATTTTCCTTCATTCAGTACCAACTGCATAATATATGGATCCCAGTGTAAAATGAAAATTCAGGTCCTCTTGTTTAAAAAAGCAGATAAAAAATGCCATTAAAGGCATTCAGATCTACAGCTTTTTCTTTTCTTTTGTGGTCTCTCGTCTTGTCATGGTTATTTATTATTTAAAGTCTTTTTAAGTAAAGAAAATTAAAATTTTAAATTATTAGCATGACTTTTAACCATTCATCTTTATATTGTGCAATGCCAGTTTTAAATGCAAATATAGGATCATTTAACTTGTGGGTGGAATCATCAAAATTACACAATTCCTATTTTATAGTTCATATATGCATAGGTATTTCATTCTTAACAGAAGAATAGAATAAAAACTTTGCACAGAACTAACTCATCTGTTCTTACTTCACGTGATAGGCACACATTCTACCAACACTATCTTTGGAATAAAATAAGTAAGGAAGAACTGAAAGGAAAAGAAACTCTGTATTACCCTATATTTTCCTTTCCTTGTGTTTCATCATTTCTGCAAAAGCAGTTACTGATACATGGAAATAAAGTAGGAAAATATATGGCAAGATTGCTTAACTGCTCATGTTTCTTAGAATGCTGTTGTCTTCTTTCTATCTTAAAAGCATGTTCTAGTTTGACCACACACAGGCCCTCTCATCCCATCAGACCTCGCTCACAAAGCACAAGTCAAAGACAAAATAGCTAACAACTTCAAGAGGACAACCACACAGCGTTAAATCAAAAGTGAGGCCCCTCTGAGTACGACTGGCCAGTTTGTACACATATGAAGTCACCCCTGCCTATGTTTCACTTGTGTTTTCTGGAATAATTCCAACCCAAGCATAGACAGGGAGAGAAAGAAAGAAAACAACCTAACCCAAGCTTAGGTATCCTGTCAGGATTTTTGAATAATCTGAACACAGGAGTCCACTATAGGAGATAATTTCACAGTCAACCAAACCCTATTTTGGGGAAAATCTGTTCTATCCTGGAAAATAATAAATAAATTGAAAGAGCTACTTGGAAAATACATGGTATATAAACAGATGTTGCTTAAATGGGAAGCTTAAAGAAATCATCATAGAAATCATCACCATAGCTTAGAAACATCCAGCTGTTTCTAAGTCATAAGCTTAAATTCAGAAGATGTTTAAATAATTTTATTTTTTCTCTTCCCTATTAAATTCCTAATTCCTAAAAAATAATAATCATACACCATAAATTCTGAATCTCAAAGCTCCTCCTACCCCAGATGCAAATTATGTTTTCTTTAAGAAATTTCACCGACTCAGTGAGGGAGGGTGGCAGGGAAGATGTGAGAGCTATGCATGTCTAGCCAGATTACACCTGTTTATTTCAGGCGTCTCTGAGCCATAATTCTGAAGACAGAAAGTAATCCAGAAATGGATTTGTACCTTTTACACATCATTAACTTACATTTTCCCTGCATGTCATGCAGGGCAAAGATTAATGATTCAGGAATTCTCTGCCTCACTGATTCTCTTTCCCACTTGGGGATTCTATATTTATTTTCACCTTCTACCTTTGACCATGGAATTTGACTCAGGGAAGTATGCATGACAATGAGTCTTAATATTACCCTTGTGTAATGCTCTATCTATGCACAATCCTAAGGGGGCATTGTGGCAATACTGAAATCAAATGGCATGTAACACAACCAGTCCAATAAATCTGAGAGTTTTTTGTTCTTTGAAGATATACTGGTGCATTTTGGAGAATGTATTTTGCCTATGAAATCAAAGCTAGTGAAATGCAGATGCCTAAATAGTTCGGCCTTAAATTTCAAACACTCAGGCAATTTTTTCACAGTTCACTTCAGGGGAAGCCAGTTTTCTTAGCTTACTGAAAATGATAAACTATTCTGAATAACTTGACTTCAATTTTTTTTTAAACGTTGATGTCTATTTATTCAGCTTTTCTTTTATTTCTTTTAACATAGTTTTTTTTTCCAGAGTAAAAGGCTTCCACTCAATTTGTTAAATTTACTCCCAAATATTTCTTTCTTTTTGATACTATTATGAATAGAATTGTTTTCTTAATGTCATTTTCAGATTGCTCATTGCTAGTATATAAAAGTACAATTGAATTTTGTATGCTGGTCTTGTATCTTGTGACCTTGCCGAATTCTTTTGTTAGTTTTAGCAGGCATTAGTGAATTTGTTACACACTTTTATATTCAAGTTTATGTCATCTGCACTAAAAGACAATTCTATTATGTTGGTGTAAAAGTAATTGTGGTTTTGGACCATTAATTTTAAATCATTATAACTAGACTCAAACACATCCTTATTAATCAAAATAGGAACCATTACAATCAACACATTTTTGCCAATGAGAAATAAGTTTTTTATTCCTATAGGATAAAAATCCATGCCTCAAGATTCAACTTACTCTTGGAAAGCATTTTCTGCATCTGGCTGGTTGTGGAAACATTTTCCGTGCAAAAAGTTGTCAAGATGCTTGAAGAAGTGGTAGTCGGTGGGTGAGAGGTCACGTGATGAATATGGCAGATGAGGCAAAACTTTGTAGCCCATTTCATTCAACTTTTGAAGCTTTGGTTGTGTGACCTGCAGTTGGGCGTTGTTGTGGAGAAGAATTGGGCCCTTTCTATTGACCAATGCCGGCTGCAGGTGTTGCAGTTTTCGGTGCATCTCATCAATTTGCTGAGCATACTTCTCACATGTAATGGTTTCATTGAATTCAGAAAGCTGTAGTGGATCAGACCAGTAGCAGACCACCAGTGACCATGACCTGTTTTTGGTGCAAGTTTCGCTTTGCAAGTTCTCTGGGGCTTCTTCTCAGTCTAACCACTGAGCTAACTGGTCGTCACCATTTGTGGTAGAAAATCCACTTTTTGTCACACGTTGCAATCTAATCAAGAAACGGTTCATTGTTGCGGTGTATAATAAGAGAAGACACTTCAAAATGATGATTTTTTTGATTTTCAATCAGCTCATGAGGCACCCACTTATCAAGCTTTTTCACCTTTCCATATGCCAAACAATTGTAGAATGGTCAACGTTGAGTTCTTCGGCAATTTCTTGTGCAGTTGTAAGACGATCAGCTTCAATGATTGCTCTCAGTTGGTCGTTGTCAACTTCTGATGGCTGGCCACTGTGCTCCTTGTCTCCTTTGCAAAACTTCTTGAACCTCCACTGCACTGTACATTCATTAGCAGTTTCTGGGCCAAATGTGTTGTTGATGTTGCGGGTTGTCTCCGCTGCTTTACAATCCATTTTGAACTTGAATAAGAAAGTCACTTGAATTTGCTTTTTGTCTAACATCATTTCCATAGACTAAAATAAATATAAAATAAACAGCAAGTAATAAGTCATTAGCAAAAATACATAAAGTGAGAAATGTGCACTAAAATGATGTATAACATAACCACATTTTTTAAAGAATGTATTCCACTATCAAACAGCAAATGTCAACAGTGCTAAAACTGCAATTACTTTTGCGCCTATGTACTTCTTTTTTTTCCAGTATGGAGGATTTTGTTTAGTTTTCTTACACAGTTTCTCTGGATGATAACTCCAGTTCCATGAGGAATAGAGTGGTAGGGTGGACATTCTTGTCTTCTTCTCAAATGTCAGGATAAAACACTAAGTATTTTTATCATTAGGCAGTGTTAGCTGTAGGTTTTTCACTGTCTCCTTTTAGTAGGTCTAGGAATTCCCCTGTATTTCTAGCTCCCACAGAGCTTAATCATGAGTGGGTTGAATTTGTCAAATGCTTTTCTGTGTCTATAGAAGGGATCTTTTTGTCATTCCTTTTTAAAGTTTTAATTATTATGGGTATATAATAGTTGTATATTTTTATAAGGTCCATGTGATGTTTTGATACCGGTATACAATGTGAATTAATCAAATCGGGGTAATTGGGGTATCCACTAACTTGGGTATTTATCATTTCTGTGTGGTAGAACATTCCAATTCCACTCTTTTCATTATTTTAAAGTGTACCCTAACTCATTGTTGATTATAGTCACTTTGTTGTGCTATCCAATATTATTCATTCTGTCTAACTGTCTAACTATATTTTTCTACCTATTAACCATCTCCATTTTATTTCCCTCTCCCTGCTACCCTTACAGCCTCTGGTGACCGTCATTCCACTCTATATCACCATAAGATCAATTGTTTTTAACAATTAGCTCCTACATACAAGTGAGAACATGGAGATGTGTCTTTCTCTGTTTGGCGTATTTCACTTAGCATAATGTTCACCAGTTCCATCCATGTTGTTTCAAATGGCAGAATTTCATTCTTTTTAGTGGCAGTCTAATATTCCATTGTGTATAAATACCACAATGTCTTTATCCATTCATCCACTAGTGGACACTTAGTTTGATTCCATATCTTGGATATTGTGAATAGCTCTGCAATAAACATGGAAGTGTGGATATCTTTTTTATATACTGAATTCCCCTCCTTTGGGTGTATACCCAGAAATGGGATTGTTGGGTCATACGGTTATTCCTCAAAAACTAGAAAACACTGATGAAAGAAATTGAAAAGGACACCAAAAAAAGATATTCCATGCTCATGGATTAGAATAAACAATATTTTTTTTTTAGTTTTTGAGGAACCTCCGTACTGTTCTTCATAGCAGTTGCACTAATTTACATTCCCACCAATGGTGTATGAAGACTCCCTTTCTCTGCATCCTCACCAGAATTTGTTATTGCCTGCTTGATAAAAGCCATTTTAGCTGGGGTGAGATGATATCTCATTGTAGTTTTGATTTGCATTTCTCTGATGACTAATGATGTTGAACATTTTTTTCATGTACCTGTTGGTCATGTATGTGTCTTCTTTTGAGAAAAGCCTATTGAGATCGTTTGCTCATTTTTTAATCAGATTATTTGATTTTTTTTTCCTATTGACTTGTTGGAGTTCCTAATATATTCTATTTATCAATCCCTTGTCAGCTGGGTAGTTTGCAATTACTTTCTGCCATTGTTTGGGTTATTTCTTCACTTTGTGGACTGTTTCCTTTATGTGCCAAAGCTTTTTAGTTTGATGCAATCCCATTTGTCCAATTTTGCTTGTGCTTTATGGGTATTACTCAAGAAGTCCTTGCCCAGAGCAATGTCCTGAAGTGTTTCCCCAAAGTTTTCTTTGAGTAGGTTCATAATTTCAGGACTTACATTTAAGTCTTTAATCCATTTTGATTTGATTTTTGTATATGGTGAGAGATAAGGGTCTACTTTCATTCTTGTGCATATGGATATCCAGTTTTCTCAGCACTGTTTATTGAAGAGACTGTCCTTGCCCCATTGTATGTTCTTGGCAACTTTGTTGAAGATAAGTTCGCTATAGATATGTGGATTTATTTCTGGATTCTCTGTTCTGTTCCACTGGTCTATGTGTCTTTTTTTATGCCAGTATCATGCTGTTTTGTTTGATACAGCTTTATAATATAATTTGAAGTGAGGTAACATGATTCCTCCAGTTTTTATTCTTTTTGCTCGGGATGGCTTTGGCTATTCTGGGTCTTTTGTGGTTCCATATAAATTTTAGGATTTTTTTTCTATTTCTGGGAAGAACATCATTGGTATTTTGATGGGGATTGCATTGAATATATAGATTGTTTTGGGTATTATGGACATTTTAACAATATTGTTTATTCTAATCCATGAGCATGGAATATCTTTTTTTGGTGTCCTTTTCAATTTCTTTCATCAGTGTTTTCTAGTTTTCATTATACAGATCTTTCACTTCTTTGGTTAACCTTATTCCTTAGTATTTTATTTTATCTGTAGCTGCTGTAAATGGGATTACTTTCTTGGTTCCTTTTTCAGATTGTTTACTGTCAGGATATAGAAATGCTACTGATTTTCGTAGGTTGCTTTTGTATCCTGCAGCTTTACTGAATTTGTTTAACAAAGTTCTAACAGTTGTGTGTGTGTGTGCACGTGCGCACACATGGAGTCTTTAGGTTTTTCAAATATGAGATCAGATGATCTGCAAACAAGTATAATTTGACTTCTTCCTTTCCAATTTTCATGCCCTTTATTTCTTTCTCTTGTCAGATTCCTCTAGCTAGAACTTCCAGTACTATGCCAAATAACAGTGGTGAAAGTGGGCATCCTTGTCTTTTTCTAGATCTTTTTTCCCATTCAGTGTGATACTAGCTGTGGGTCTGTAATATGTAGCTATATCCAGTTTATGAGAATTTTTATCATGAAGGGATGTTGAATTTCATCAAATGCTTTTTCAGCATCAATTGAAATGAACATATGGTTTTTGTCCTTTGTTCTGTTGATATGATGTATCCCATTGATTGATTTGCATATGTTGAGCCATCCTTGCATCCCTGGGATGAATTCCACTTGATTATGATGAATAATCTTTTGAATATGTCATGGAATTGTGTTTGCTAGTGTATTGTCGAAGATTTTTACATCCATGTTCATCAGAGATATTGGCCTATAGTTTTCTTTTTTTGTTGTGTCTGTTTCTGGTTTTGGTATCAGGATGATACAGGCCTCATAGAATGAGTTTGAGGGTCTTTCTTTCTTCTAGATTTTTTGGAATAGTTTAAGAAGGATTGGTAATAGTTCTTTTTTGAATGCTTGGTAATGAAGTCTGAAGTGAAGTCTTCAAGTCCTGGGTTTTCTGTAATGGGAGACTTTTTATTACTGTTTCTATCTTGTTACTTGTTATTGGTTTATTCATATATTGGATTTCTTTCTTGCTTAATCTTGGCAGATTGTGTGTGTCTAGTAATTTATCCATTTCTTCTATGTTTTCCAATATTTGGCATATAGTTGGTCATAGTAGTTCCTAATGATCCTTTGGATTTCTGCAGTATCAGTTGTAATGTCTCCTTTTCCATCTCTGATTTTATTTATTTGAGTCTTCTCTCTTTTTTTTCATAGTAAATCTGGCTATAGGTGTGTCAATTTTGTTTATCTTTAAAAAAAAAACTTTTCACATTGTTGATCTTTTGTGTTTTCATTTTGTTACAATTTCATTTATTTCTGCTCTGATCTTTATTATTTCTTTTACTAATTTTCAGTTTAGTATGCTCTTGTTTTTCTGGTTCTTTCAGATGCATTGTTAGGTTGTTTCTTTGAATCTTTTCTACTTTTTTGATGTAGGCACTTATTGCTATAAGCTTTCCTCTTCTTACTGCTATAACTATATCCTATGGGTTTTGATTTGTTGTGTTTTCATTTTCATTTGTTTCAATAAAATTTTTAAATTTTTTTCTTAATCTCTTCAGTGACCCACTGGTCATTCAGGAGCATACTGTTTAATTTACATGTGTTTGTATAGTTTCCAATGCCCTCTTTGTATTGATTTCCAGTTTTATTCCATTGTGGTCAAAGAGAACACTTGTTACAATTTCAATTTTTAAAAAATTTTTAAAGATATATTTTGTAGCATAACATATGATCTATCCTCTATAGATCCCTGAGCTGAGGAAAACAATGTGTATTCTGCAGCTGTTGGATGAAATGTTCTGTAAATATCTAGTAGGTCCATTTGGTCTATAGTACAGATTAAGTCCAATGTTTCTTAGTTGATTTTCTGTCTGGATGATCTGTCCGATGCTGAAAGTAGAGTGTCGAGGTCTCCAGTGATTATTGTTTTGGAGTCTTTCTCTCTCTTTAGCTCTGATAATATTTGCTTTACATATCTTGATGCTCCAGTGTTGGGTGCATATATATTTAAAATTGTTATTGAAATCTATTTTATCAGATAGTAATATTGCTAGTCTTGCTCTTTTTTTTTTGGTTTCCATTTGTACGAAATATTTTTTCCATCCTTTTAATTTCAATTTATGTGTGTCTTTATAGGTGAAGTGGGTTTCTTACAGACAACATATAGTTGACTCTTGTTTTTCAATCCATTCGGCCACTCTGTCTTTTGATTGAAGAGTTTAGTCCATTCACATTCAATGTTAAGTTAGTGATAGGTAAGAACTGACTACTTCCATGCTATTATATCATTTCGGGTTGTTTTGTCATCTTCTTTTTCTTTCTTCCTTCCTTCCTGTATTCTTTTGTTAAAAGTGATTTTTTTTCTGGTATGTGTTTTAATTTCTTGCTTCTAACTTTTTTGTGTATCTGTTGTATGTTTTGTAATTTGAGGTTACCATGTGGCTTGCAAAAAACATTTTATAACCAATTATTTTAAATATGTAACAACTCTGCTTACAAATAAAGAGAAATCTAACAGAAATTCTACCCTTTAACTCCATTACCCCTGCTTTTTAAATTTTTGTTGTTTCCGTCATATCTTTTTATACTATCTATCTCTCAAAAAAATTCTTGCAATTGTTTTTGATAGGTTTGTCTTGCAGTCTTACTATTCAAGATGTAAGTGGTTTATACACCGCAATTACAGAAATAGAGTATTCTCTATTTGCGTACTTGCTGCTACCAGTGTGTTGTGCACCTTCAGATGATTTCTCATTGTTCATTAGCATTCTTTACTTTGAGATTGAATAACTTCTTTTAGCATTTCTTATGGGACAGGTCTAGTGTTGATGACATCCCTTAGCTTTTGCTTTTTTGGGAAACTATTTCTCCTTAATGTTTGAAGGATATTTTTACAGGATTTAATACTTTAAGGTTAAGGTTTTTATTCCTTCAGCACTTTGAATATGTCATGCCATTCCCTCCTGGCCTATAAGGTTTCCACTGAGAAGTCTTCAACCAGATGTACTGGAGCATATTTATATGTATTTTTTCTTTTTTCTTTCTTCCCTTAGGACCTTTTCTTTATTCATGACCTTTGGAGGCTTGATTATTAAATGCCTTGAAGTAGTCTTATTTGGGTTAAATTTGCTTGGTGTTCTATAACCTTCTTGCAGCTGAATATTGACATCTTTTTCTAGATTTGAAATAAATTCAAATTTCAAATTTCTTTGAATACAACTTTTACAACAATCTCTCTCTCTATCTCTTTTTAAGGCCACTAACTTTTAGATTTGCCTTTTAAGCCTATTTTTTAGATCTTATAGGTGAGCTTCATTTTTTTTAATTTTTATTTTTTCTCTTGTATGTATTTTCAAATAGCTTGTCTTCAAGCTCACTAATTCTTTCCTCTGCTTGCTCAATTCTGTTGTTAAGGACTCAGATGCATTTTTCAGTTTGTCAATTGAATTCTTAAACTCCAGAATTTCTGCTTGATTTTTATTTTTATTATTTCAATCTCTTTGTTAAATTTCTCTTATGGGCTTCTGAATTCCTTCTCTGTGTTGTCTTGAATATCACTGAGCTTCTTCAAGACAGCTATTTTGAATTTTCTGTTTGAAAGGTCACGTATCTCCATAACTCCAGGATTGGTCACTGGTAACTTATTTAGTTCATTTGGTAATGCCATGTTTTCCTGGATGTTTTTGATGCTTGTGGATGTTTTTCGATATCTGGGTATTGAAGAAATAGGTATTTATTTTAATCTTCACAGTCTGGGCTTGTTTGAACCCATCTTTCTTGACAAGGCTTTCCAGATATTAAAAGAGAATTGAGTGTTGTGATCTAAGTCCTTGGTTATTGCAGCCATATCAGCACTGGGGGTACCCCAAGCCCAGTAATGCTGTGACTCTTGCAAGCTGCTGGTGGTACCAACTTAGTGCACTTGGGTAAGATGTGGGAGAATTCCCTGGATGACAAGACCATGTCTCTCACTCTCTTCCCTCACTCTCTGTGCTGGGATGCTGGAGTTGGGGAAGGAATGAGGTAGGTACTCCCTTGTGGACACCAGTGCCAGGTCATACCTGGTAATTCTCTGAATTACCAGGAAAGTATCTCACTCTTTTCCCTCACTCTCTGTGCTGGGCTGTGGCAGTTAAGGGAGGAGTGATGTGGGCACTCCCTTATGGCCACTGCGGCTAGGACTGTGCCAGGTCACACCTGAAGCCAGCCCAGTCTCACCCAAAGCCAGTGGTGACCATGGCCTGGCTACCTTTGATGTTTATTCAAACCCCAAGGGCTCTTCAGTCAGCAGGTGACTTCAAGGCAGCAATGTTTCCTTCTGGACCCAGAGTACATCCAAAAATACCATTTAGCAGCTCAGACCTGGACTCAGGGACTTCAGGAGTCTGCTTGGTACTTTCTTATGGTACTATCTTGCAGCTGTGCTGGTACCCGAGTTGCAAAACAAAGTTCTCTGAACTCCCTTTCCTTTCTCAAGTGTAAGAAGACTCTTACTGCACTACACTGCCTGGAGTCAGGGGAGGGGTGACACAGGCTTGCCCCTCACTGCTGGTGTGTCATGGGGTCATGTGCATCCCAAGTCCACTGGCTCTGAGCCAGCTCAGCCACAGGAATTGCCCAAGGACTGCGGCTTTTTTGGCCTGATTACCTTTCACATTTAATTCAGGCCCTAGGCTGCTTTTTGTCAGCTAGTGGTGAGGGCTAGCTGGAACTCAGATTTCTGGGCAGAGGATTTCCCTCTGGCTGGGCTGGTCTAAATGCTCCCTCTGTGGGTGGCAGCAGAATTCTGTCCTGTGCTGTGTTCCCCTGCACTAGGGTGGCTCTGAGTTTCAATCAAAATCCCACAATCACTTCACTCTCCCTCCCTCGGGCACATATATTCTCTCTTCCCCTTGGTGTGCTGGCATGACACTGCCGGAGAATGGGGAAGGGGTGGAATAGGCAATGCAAAATTGTCTTTTCTGCCCTCTTAAGTGCCTCTTTCCTTGATATATTGCTAAAACTAGGTAGTATGATTGCTCACCTGATTTTTGGTTCATCTAAAGGTGCTTGCTTGCATGGATACTTTTTGAATTTGGCGTTTGTGCTGAGGGACAATTGCTGGAGGTATCTGTTTGGCCATCTTGCTCCACTCTGGATCTACTTCTTCAATTTTTAAGTAAAACTTGAGGTGAGGGACTTTCTATCAGATTTTTGATATGAAGTATTTATTAAATGCAGTAAAATTCCTTGCTGTTTTTGGCACTAGTTGAATAGTCAAGGGGCCTTGACCCTGTTTATTTAGCTATCGTGTAATTGCAAGGGAATAGGGTGTGAAGTGAAAGATAATGTTTGAGACCCAGAGAGCCATTACACTGCACTGACCTTTCAAAGCCTCAGTGACTTTGTCTGTAAAATGTCCATAATAATTAGGATGCTGGTTGTTGACATCGAGGAAAGGTTATTGGAAGCTGAACACTGAAAGAGTTCATATGTAAGCGTGGATAGCATGCTGTGAAATGTGAATTAATATGGATGAATCAATAGGTGTTTATTAAATACCTACTAATTATGAGCACTTAAAGGTGTGGAAAATGTAGAAAATGCATCTCTGCTGTCAAGGTAAGCAACCAGGGATAAAGATACAACACGATAAGCAGGAGGACATTGTTTCATCCCATGTGCCCAGCACTCAGCTGTCCTCAAGGGACTAAGTGTGATCTGGGTACAAACACATTCGAGCTTCATAACCAACCTATGAGTTAGGTTTGGTGTGTTCACCTCCCTTGTAAAAAGAGACTAAAGCATCAAGAAGGTTAGTCAATTTCTCAAGTCCACACAAATAAGAAATAGTGAGATTGAGCCTGAAGAACAGATCGTTTGAGCCCAGTGTCTATAATCATGCCTTCTATATCGCAAAACGTTAAATCCTAAATTTTGTCTTCCAATCTTCAGCAGTAATTTTGTGCTCATCCCAGGGAAAGAGTAGTTCTGTGATTCATGTGCATTTGCTAGTCATTTCCCTCAATAAAACATGACCATAACATAATTTATTTGTTGAAAAACCACAGGTAGGAGATCAGAATAATGCAAGAAATTAGGACCCCCAAATATAACAGAATACTAATTATAAATAAATCTCTGGTTGTTTATCTATGCACACTTAAGATTCAGTATCATTTCAAGATCATGATTTTTGGTTTGTTCAAGATGTGATGACATTTTAAATTGGCTTTCTCACTTGTAAAGACAGTCCTGAAAATAGGCAAACACAATATTCCACAATGAGTTTCTCAAACTTAAGCAACTTATTCACATGGGTGCAAACTCCTCTGAAGACTATATGAAAATAAATTTGGGCTATTTTTTTTTTTTTTTTTTTTTTTAGCACTAGAGTTAAATGGTTAGAAAGGACTCCTCTAATGCAAATGCATTTAAGTGTCAACAAATGGTGGTAATATGTCATTTAACTCAAATAAATGTCAAATATCATGATATAAGATATGGTTTGCCCAATAAACTAAAATAAAATAAAAACTCCAGGAGAATTTTTGAGAAGTATTTTCACAAAACTAAAGATGTTTGGCATATTTATTTTAGCATAGACTTATACCAGGCTATAAGAGAGGCTTTAAAAACAAGAAAGGGTCACTTGATTTTTACTGCCTTTCTCTATCATTGTGAATGGTAGATCATTCATTTTGCAAATCGATAAATATTTATTGAGCCATGAGCATGCCAGACACTACACTAGACAGCGGACAAATAAAAATAAGCCAAACAGTCCTGCTCTTAGTCAGTGATGTCCTGAAACAAGGGATGCAGTCAGCAGTGGGAACTGCTTACCCCAGGTACAGGCAGCAAGGTAACACATTGCACATAGAGAATTTAAAAACAAGAATAAAACTGAATAAAATCAGCCTGCTTTTTATCACTATGCTCTATCAATTCTAAATAATGTTAGTGTTGAAATTGCTCCCCCCTACTTGGAAAGACTTTTCTGTGTACCCTTTTTGCCTCTTGCTGTAAAAAAATATTTAATAGCTTTATTCAAAAACCTGGAACAGCCCAGATGTCAAACAACAGGTGAAAGGATAAACTAACTATGATATGTTCGTGCAATATGATACTACTCAGTAATAAAAAGAAAAAAAAAATCCTATCACAGCCAACCATATGGATGGAGCTAAAAAAATGTGATATTCACTAGAAGAAATCTTACACAAGAAAACATTCTATATTATTTCATTTATATAAAGTTCAAGAAGAAAACCCTGATCTATAGTGGAAAACAATCAAAACAACGGGTGCCTCTGCAGGGTCATGGAGGGATTTTCTGAGCGTGAGTGGCAACACCTTCCCAGATGCTGGTCCCGTTCCATATCTTGATAGGGTTTTGTGATACAGAGATGTATGCATTTGTCAAAATTCAGCAAATACATACTTAAGGTTTGTGCATTTTATTATACATAAATTTTAGAACAAAAAAAGAAAACATTTATAAGCAAATAATTAATTTAATTATATAAATGTATATTGTCTATGGTGAAATCAATTGACCTCAGAAATTTATTTTTTAATGTATCAAAATAAGATGGATTGATGGATAGGGAGAAGAATGGATCGATGGATAAAGTGAGAAAAATAAGATATTAAGCGAAGAATCTTGGTGGTAGGTATACTATAAAATTCTTTCAACTGTGTTGGATGTTTGAAAATTTTTATAATACAGTGTTTGAAATAGATAGATATATGATTGACAGATAGATAGATGAATATAATTGGCACTGTGGCCAGGTAAATGCCATGTGCTGATTGTTGAAGGACCTGGACAAGTTATTTGCAACAGGAGGACTTATACATTGGTTGCCTAGGCCAACTATTGCCCACTCCAGAAACTGAGGCTGATATTCCACAAATGCCCATTATAGTCCATTTCATTTCTAAAAATATTTTTTATTTTCTGCTTGTAGCAGATTATGCCTGCCTTTAGCAGTAACTGCTACTTACCTCCAAATTCAGGAGACAGAAGGATAGTGAGCTTACTTCTATCCATTTTTAAGCTGAGGGATCCATAGGTTGTCAGGCCACGATCATACAGTAAAAACCAAATCAGTCCTCTAGAGCTGCTGGTTGTCTGTCATGTCTTTCGGCTCACTGAGTTGGGCAGGCTTTGGAGGACGCACGAGGAAGACTTTGCGGTTTTTCCCTGAGTGACGAGAGTGCCTTCACAAAGGGACCAGTCAATGATGGTTGATCTTTGCATCTTTCCCTTTCAGCATTTGTTGTATGCAGTTCAAGGTCTAGAATGAAAACTCAGCAATCTCTGCGTCCCTAATGACCCCTTCCCAGCTTTGTTAGTTCATAGAAATAAGTTCTGTCATTCAGCAAATCACATCTTGCTGGCTGGACCAGGCAGGCCTCAGGATAAATAGATGTATTTGTTACCTTGGGATGTCCTTTTGGTAGCACAGACTCTAAGATATGTGCCTCTACATTTCCAGCACCTGAAACCCAGAGCTGCCTTTTGCTGGCTCACAATAATATCTTAGAGTCTTCTTGACATATTTATTCCACATTTTAGAGCCTTCAATTTAAATATAAACTATTTATTGAATAGCATACTTCTCAGGATACTAGGAAGTATACTTCTACTTAGGGAAAATCTTTGGGAAGATAAGAAAGAGAAATTGAAAGGCAGAAAGAAAGAAAAAGAAAATTTAAATTTTTCATCTCTTCTTTAGCAAGAAAGTTTTCTCTTATTGGAAGCATAGTTCCTAATGTAATGAAAAGGGCAAAATAATTAAGCACACATACTTTTGATGGACTATACATGTATGTGTGCACACTAGAATCCGTCACTCAGCCAAGTCCTCCAATGGAAAGGAACATGGAAACAAGGACAGGTGGAAAATCTGATCTGCTGTTCTGCTTATGGAACCAAAAGAGTTTTAGGGCTTCAAAGTTTTATTTTAATTCAATTATTAGAGATTACTAGAAATTACTAGAGATCAACTGACCAATCCTGTAGTAGACTTCCTGGGACAGGAGTTGGTAATAGTGGGTCCTAGATGTGAGACCCACTGGGTCCATTAAGCCCGGAGTTCAAACCATCAAGCCAGAGGAATTATTCTTGACTCTTAAGTTAAATAGTTTGTCCTGATATGTTTTAGAATAACTTGGGACCTATCACCCCTTTCTTCTTTCTCCCTTTTGGAATTGAAACATCCATCCTATGTCTGTCCCACTTTTGTGTTTTGGAATCACGCAACATATCAAATTTAAAATGTTCACAACCAAGGAGGAATTTTACCTTGCATTTCATCCATATCTGATTTAAATACTTAGATTAAATTTTGGACTTTAGACTTGAGAGTTGATGGTGGAACTGGTTGAGACTTTTGGGGTTGTTGGGATACAATAAATGCATTTTGCATTTTTGTGAGCCAGGGTAGAATGTTATGAACTGAATATTTGTGACCCCCCTCCTGCACCCAATTCATATGTTGGAGTCCTAATCCCCAATGTGATGGTAATTGGAAGTAGAGTCTTTGGGAGATAATTGTGTTTGGATAAGATCATGGCGGTAGAGCCACCATGTTGGAATTGGTGTCCTTATAAGTGGATGGAGGACACAGTGTGCTCACTGTCTCTACAATGTGAGGATACAATGAGAACATGGCCATCAGCAAACCAAGATGAGGGCCCTCAGCAGTCATGATATCTCCTGGAACCATATGGCCTGGAAGACGTTAGATGTCCCAGTCTCCAGAACTGTGAGAAACAAATGTTTGCTCTTTAAGTCACCCAGTTTAGAGTACTTTTGTTACAGCAAGATGAAATAACTAAGACAGATAGGCATGTGTAATTGACTATAGTAAAAGCCTTGACAACTTATTTATCGGAAAAATCATCTGGAAAATTTCAGGTCCCAAAGCCCTGTAGATTTTGCTTCAGTAGAGCTCAATATGGGCCCTGAATTTGAATTTTTAATAAGTAGCACAATTGATTTTGATTCAGGTGATGTCAAGCGTTCCACTTTGAAGAACACTGCTTGGAGTCAGTTCAAACTGAGTAGTAACATAAGAATTCATAAAAACCTAGGGAAGGAGTTAGAGGCAGAGAGAGCTAAGTCTGCATTCTCACTTTTTCATTTATTTTCTGGGAGACAGTAGGCAAATTATTAACCCTTCTGACATTTATAAAAAAAATCATGTTGCTATCTGCCTCATAGGACTTCTGAGGCTATTGAATGGGATTAAACATGTAAAACATAATGCTAATAAATGTGTCCTATAATTTTTGGAAATAGACAATGACTTAAAGCAGAAACATTGATTTTCAATTTGTGAAGATCTACTTTTCCAGAATCTAACCCCCATAATTTCTTGGAATGTTGAGTTATAAACTGGCACTGGGAAGAAAGAAAAAGAAAACTATTGATTATTTGGCACATCATTACATCCTAGGCACTGTGCTGGACTCTCTGGATTAGTTACTTCATTTCATCATCAGAACAATACTATCCCTGGGTGAGGGACACGAGAGACCCAGAGAAGTTAAGAAACTTGCTCAAGTTCTCATGTCTAATAAACAACAGGGTCTGTTTCACTCCACATTGATTTAGTTCTCACATGACTTCAAATAAGGAAGCATTTTCTATTTCAGTCAAGTTAGTGGCTTTGGGGAGATTATCCTGAAATAGGAAGCCCTATAAACTTGAAGCAATGATATGGCATAGTAGAATACAGACACCCCAGCTCAGTGAGAGAAGGCTGAAAGAACTATGATGTCACATCATGTTTACAGCAATGGCTTGTCCCATCATTCCTTCCCTGAGTGTGCAATTTGGTCTAGCCAATCAGGGAGAGCCGATATACTAGTAGACTCTGTTCTCCAACATGGAACGATAATAGTGCTTCCAAGGGGCCCTCGTCATCTCCTGCAAAGCCTGTCTGAGTCTCAGTTGGAAATTATGAGATTGTATCCATCAGGACTTACATGGATTAGGGGCGCCATGTTCAGTACTTTTTCAGGGCAATTCCCAATCCATGTCCCTATGATTTATTATGGGAATAAGGGACTGAACAGGAGTAAGGTGAAGGGTAATTTAAGGTGAAGGGTAATTATTATTTATGTGGGAGATAAATTGTAAAATTGTCCTGTTTTTGAACTCTCCTCTGGAGTCAATGCATTTTGCATTCAGTGGTTATTTCCAGCAGTAAGCCCAGATTTTACTAGATTACATTAAGAAAAAAACACCTGATTGACTATACTCTCATCATTCCAGTTGTGTGACTCAAGTCATTAAATGAGTTCATATGTGAAATGATAAGATATCATCTTATTATCAGGAGAAAACTGATTTGCCAAATTCTCTTTCCAATATTAATTTTCATGTCTTACTGAACTTTCCAGGACCGAGCACACAAAACACAATGTTTGGGTTCTTGGCTGCAAGCACTTAACCTGTGCTTGGTACTTCTAGTCTCAAAACTATGAAAATCCACAGGCAAATCACAGGTTATTTTTCTGAAATATCAATTTTGCCTGAAGATTTGGAAGAAATTTATCTTTAGAATAAAAAAGCTAGAGATTTATTATGAAGCCAAATATAAAATTGGCCTGTACTTCAAAAGTGCTGCAGGCTGAGGTTGGGCTGTGTACCCAGATGCTTAGGTCTGGTTGGGCATATTCTGATTGCTCGGGCTTGCTGAGCACCTGCCCTGTGTCAGGCAATGTGGCAAGTGCTCTGCCTTGTCCATCGCATTTTGCCTTGACATGATGATATAGCTATTGTTATCCCTATTCTACAGATGGGAAAACTGAGGCTTACAGACTGAAAGAACTTCCCCAATGTTGTATAGTAAATAGCAAAGCTTGACCTTAAGTTCATATTTGAGGTCAGCAAAGTTAATGCCCTTAACTACCGACTTATGGTGAATATTGACCTTATCGGTTACCTTGTAGCTATTAATAGGCTTTCACAGATATATTTAACAAGTAGGAAATTAAGTAAGAATGAAGGAGTAGCTAATTACCCCTGAAGTTTCATTTCTGGAAAGCCTGTGTGAAACTGACTTTTTTAATTTCCGGAGACTCAGATGATACATTTCTTCGCTTAGGTTTCATTAGGTTTTATTTGGTGAGAATTAAAGAGCAACACGGCACATTTTCTACCTGTCCTTAAAAATCAACCACCTATTCTTTAAGAGAGAGACAAATAGTGACACCCCATAGGGTAGTCTTCTTTTTAGAAACTGGAATTTACAGTGGTTTCTGATTCATGATCAATGCATTATTTATGCAGAGAGAATTTTCTGGTATTTCCCATAGTGCAAGATTTCAAAGTTAAAATGAGTTTGTTCTTAGCAGCTGAGGGCTAATATTTCTGTATTTTGCACAAGCTAATTCCTTGTGCCTTTTTGGTTTCAAGTTCCATCCAAAATCCTTGACAGTCAAAGACAGGTAGTCAGCTCCTCTGTTTCAGAACTGATCATACACTATGATTTTCCAAATCATACATGTGAGATCGAGGTACGAAAACTTTCAATTATCTCTCAAAAGTAGTGTTAGTTTCACCTATCTCTGGGCAACAAAAACACCTCACTGGGTCTGTCCAGGAATTCAACATTCATCAGGAGGCCTCAGGTAAATGATCTCACTCTGTACTCGTAACAACCCTGGGAGGTCTGTTATGATTGTGCATATTTTATAGATTCGGGTAACTTAAAGGGGATCTAGGAAGTGGTGGAGGGAGTCACAAACCCAAGTCTTCTGTGTCCAAGTATGATCTTCCTCCTAAATTATTCCTGACTTCTGTTGCTCCTTTCTGCCTAAGAGAAGCAGACAGGGTGCATTGTTTGATAAATAGGCCACTTCTAAGCCTCGAGCTCATGAACTGGTTGATACGAGGAAGAGTTATCAGTGAGATTTTTTTTGCGACCTTTCAACCCTTCTCTTCCCTCTTTGGCATTCCTCCCTGCTGCTGGAATCCCACACTGGCCTTAGTTGCACAAAAGTCCTTGAACTACAGCCTGCTGGTCATACCTGTCCTCCGTCATGCTCTAGTTTCAATTATTGAGAGTTTTACTTACTTGTATTCAACTTATTTAGGGAGTTGTCATGCCTAAAAAACAGGATAGATACATTGCCAGCAAAGTCTTTGCAACTAATAATAAAATAACTATTATTTCCAGGCTTTATTTTAGTTTTGATTAGAAAATATCTAGAGACTATAATGACTTGAGTCAAAGGTGTAAATCACTGTGGCCTCCTCCTGCCCTCTGTCTTTCCTCCCATCTATCCATAAACGAATACATTCTGCTAGGAATGACTAAACATCTTAAATGGGCCAGGCGGGTGCTCAGCAGTGTAGATAAAGGGTGAGATGGCACAATGTTTGCCTAGGAATCTGGCCGGGCAGGCAGACATGTTGACAACCATGGGACAAATAAGTGTTCTGTTGGAAGAGCCCTTTGTTAACTTCCATTGAGAAAATGATTCAACAACTGAAAAAGTGAATTAATTTAGGTTTTAAAATATGTGCGATTAATGGGATATAAATAAATATATAAAAGCCTCAATTAATAAAGCACCAAATAAGACACAGTAGTCTTATAAGAGATATTTTTGGTATAGGGGACCTTTATTTCCTTGAAATAATGTCATGTGCATGGTAGCAAATTGCCCTCATAGAGATTAAATTTGTGGATTATTTTTCTTCCCTCTCTTTTCTAAGTAAGAGTAGTTAGTACCAGAAAAATTACCTTGGAACTACTTGAAACACATTTTTCTTAGGATAAATTAGCTAAGAATTACTCAAAAACAGACTTCCTTGAGGAAGTGGATCCGTTGTCCAAGGAAATGGATATGGCCAGCCCTACTGAGTTTTAACTGCAGAAAAGAAAAAGCTGATTGACTTTTTGGCTGAATCTCTGCAAGAAGGAGAGGATTAGGGGTTCTAGGTCCATGAGGTACAGAACACAAACACCAGTTTGGCCCCGAATGTGTCTATGACCTGATGGTGTGAATGTAAATTGGAAGAACTAAATGATTTGAGGTGAATCTTTAAGACCCCCATTACAGGGCACCGAGGACTGAAATTGGCATTGAGGAAGTGAGATTGTCTTCCTTTGGAAAATCAGTGATTATCTATGCAGGTTTCGGGTAACTGGAGAGTGACCTCAGTAGTGTACCTTTCTCCTCTCTGGGGCTAGATAGAACCCAAAGTGACACAGGGACTGGATGGCAGAACAAACAAGACAAAAGAGGACTGAGGAAATACTGAGATGCCAAATGTTTTTTTGTGTTTTGTTTTTTCCTGTTGGAGTATAGAAGCCCAATTGTCCTCACCCCCAATACAAAGCCTATTGGAGATTATGTAATTTAAGGAGAGAAGAGAAGGCGAAACCCTAAGAGGGATATAATGAACTCCCTCCCCACTGATATGGAGAATTGTGATTACTAAGATTAATAAAATAAGGTTACTAAATTTTTTAACCAATTTGTGGAATAATTCAAACAAGTTAGATAGATTTGGAGCCAACTCCATAATTTATATCTCCCCATCAATTACTCCCATCCTGCTAACCGATGACTGCTACCATGCCGGGCAATAACTAGCCTGGGAGGATGTGGAGTAGGTGATAACAGTTCCTAACTTGATATTTTATAAGGGACAAATTACATTTCTTTTTACACAAATTGGTCCTCTGAAAGCCAGGCATGTATCATGTAGTTAAGGTTTGAAAAAGGCCTAAGGAGTTGAGAACACCTAATCAACCAATTATGTTCTATAGCAATTACTTTTAAATGTAAATTCCTATAAAGTGACTCTGACTAGAGATATTCATCTCTGCCATCAGCCCTCATAATATTCAGTAATGAGGAGAAATATGCTGTGCATATTTTGTTTTCTGACAGGCATTATTGGATTGCTTCATTTCTCTCTTTCATCGGTTTAGAGCATTTTATTTCAAGATGGATGAAAATGTGCAGTGCCAAAGGGCTTAAAGTGAGAATTGGACATATAATATGTAGGAAGGAATTTAGGAGATCTTCATTCATAATAAACACAAACGCCCTCCGTGGCTGAATTGGTTGGATTCACAGAGAACAAGCTTTATACAAAAACAAAAACAAAACAAAAAACTCTTTACTCTCTACATTGACAAAACTGAATGTAGAATTAGTTATCTTCTCAATCCCATTGTTTCAGAAGAATTTGTCCTGATGCGTCTAGTGTGTGGCATTATGTAGCTGAGAACTGTTAAAACAGCAATCTGTCAACTGCTTACCTCTACAAGAGGCACCCTTAAATAGGTGGCTATGATCCACCTAATCCATGGTCTGAATGTTTGTGTCCCTCCGAAATTTACGTATTGAAATCCTAACCCCCAAGGTGATGGTATCAGGAGGCGGGGAACTTCAGAGGTGATTATGCCACCAGCCCTCATGAATGAGATTAGTGCACTTGTAAAAGAGGTCCTGGGAACTTGTTTGCTCCTTCTGCCCCGTGAGGACACAGCGAGATGTTGACAGTCTGCGGCCTAGAAGAGGGCCCTCACCAGATCCCAACCATGCTGGCACCTGGTCTTGCATTTCCTGCTTCTGGAAATATGAGAAATAAACTGCTATGGTTTTTAAGCCATCCAGGCTACGGTATTTTGTTATAGCAGCCGAAACAAACAGCTATGGTTAATATATGGATTTTTGCCAATTTTACCCTATTCTCCACCATTAAGGAGGTTTCTTTCTTTGCTAGTTCATTTTGTTCCCGTCACCCATTCTTCAAAGTCAGACCTTCCTGGACAGATTTGTTCATTTGGGTTAATGAAAAATTGATGTTTGTGGGTGGAGAACAGGCAGGATGGGTAATAGAGAAAGGGGAACACTTGGAAAAATAAGTTGTCAATCTATTTATTAAGAATGGGGAAGCAGAGATGAGGAGGAGTTACCCCAGGAGAGCAGGAGTTATAGAAGGGATTTTTCAAGAATTTGGAAATAAAGAAGTAATAAAGCACCGCAATGTGTAAGTAAAGTGTGAAGAAGAGAAACCAAGAATTTCCTGTAGTATACTTTTTTATAGTATGAAAATTTTAAGAATTTAAACTTTTAAATTTATCTTTTGCTTTCTAAACTGTCTCATTGAGTACAACATGGCTTTAGGGCTGGACCAGGTGTGTGATGCTTTTAAGGGTTACACATAATCACCTTAACAGGAGCTGTTTAACTGAAGATGGGCTCTGCAAACTGTGAAGTATGAGCCAAGTCCTGCTGCTACCTGTTCAGGTAAGTGACACTTTTGTTGAAACACAGCCATGTTCATCCATTTACTGTTGTCTATCACTGTTTTCATGCTGTATGGATAAAGGTAAGTAGTTGGACTAGAGATTATACAGCCTGCAAAACTGAAAATAAGGCCTTTTTTCTTTAAATTAAACTATTTAATTAGAAGCCATTTTCTTTTTTTTCTTTTTCTTTTTTTTTCCTTTTTTATTTCAGAGTATTGTGGGGGTACAAATGCTTTGGTCACATAAATTGCCTTTGCACTGCCAACAAGTGTGCCCATCCCCCAGATAGTGTGCGCTGCATCCATCAGGTGTGGATTTATCCATCACCTCCTCCCCCCTCCCACCTGCCTGACACCCTGTGAATGCAACTTCCCATGTGTGCACGTTAGTGTTGACCAGTTAGTATCAATTTGATGGTGAGTACATGTGATGTTTGTTTTTCCATTCTTGTGATACTTCACTTAGAAGAATGGGCTCCAGGTCCATCCAGGATAATATAATAGGTAGTTCATCATTTTTTCATGGCTGAGTAGTACTCCATGGTATACACGTACCACATTTTGTTAATCCACTCATATACATATATTGATGGGCACTTGGGTTGTTTCCACATCTTTGCAGTTGTGAATTGTGCTGCTATGAACATTAGAATGTCTTTTTTTCCCTTTGGGTAAATACCCAGCCGTGGCATTGCTGGATCAAATGGTAGTTCTACTTTTAGTTCTTTGAAGTATCTTCATACTACTTTCCACAGAGGTTGTACTAGTTTGCAGTCCCACCAGCAGTGTATGAGTGTTTCTAACTCTCCACATCCATGCAACATGAGGTAGAAGTCATTTTAGATTGATGTGTAGCTGTAAGGAATGATACAGAGATATCTCATGTTGTCTGTGCCCAGTTTTCCCCACTGGTAACATTTTTCAACACTCTGCTACAATATCACAACCAGGATATTGACATTGATACAGTCAATATAAAGCAGAGGTCCTCAACATTTTTGGCACCAGGGACCGGTTTCATGGAAGACGATTTTTCCACGGTTGGGATGGGGAGGGGAAGGGGGAGCTCAGCGGGGAATGTGAGCAATACAGAGCAGCTGTAAATACAGACGAAGCTTCATTTGCTGCCGCTCACCTCCTGCTGTGCAGCCCAGTTCCTAAGTTTCGTGGAAGACAATTTTCCATGGGTGGACAAAGAGGGGACAGCAGGAGGGTACTGGGGGGTGTCCAGAGCTCAGGTGGTGACACGTGGCCCACTGATATAAAGAACAATTCTGTCACCAAAAGGATCCACTTGTCTCCAGCCCCTACAGCATCCTTTAACCCTGGCAACCATGAATCTCTTCTCCATTTCTATAGTTTTGTCATTTTTAGAATGTTACATAAATGGGATCATACAGTATGTTATTTTTTAATCAGAATTTTTCTCTTAGCATAATTCCCTAGATATTTATCCAATTTGCTGTGTGTATCAAAATTCCATTCCTTTGTACTAATAAATACTATTCCCCTGTATGTATATACCACCATTCATTTAACCATTTACTCATTGAAGAGCATCTGGTTTGTTTCTAATGTTTCACTATTATAAGTAAAGCTTGTTTGAACATTTGTGTGCAAGTTTTTGTGTGAACATAAATTTTCATTTATCTGGGATAAAAATCCCAGGAGTGCAGTTGCTAGGTAATGTGGTAGTTGCATGTTGAGTTTTTAAAGAAACTGCCAACTATTTTCCAGAGTACCATTTTGCATTCCCACCAGCAATATATGAGTGATCCTGTTTCTCTGCATGCTTGACAACCTTTAATGTTGTCAGTTTTCATTTTATCCATTCTGATAGGTATGTAGTGTTATCTCATTGTGATTTTTTAGTTTTCATTTCTGAAATGTTTAAATATGCTTAATTTATTCTCGTGTGCTTTTTAAAATATCAGTATACTCTGTGGTGAAATGGTTGTTCATGTCTTTTGCATATTTTTATTTCAATAATTTTACCATCTCCACTTTCACTGTCAGTTTCTGCCTTTGCCTTGACACTCCACTATATTGCTGCTGCTTTTCTGTAGAGGGGGTAGAAAAAAGCTTGATATAATTACATATGAAAAAACATCAATTTGCCCCTGTAAAGTACCCCTAGGAATAAAGTTCATGAGATTAAGAAAGTTTTATGTCTTTGCTATGGTTTGAATGTGTCCTCCAAAGTTCATGTGTTGGAAAGTTAATTTCCAATGCAACAGCATTGAGAGGTGGGACCTTTAAGAGGTGATTAGGTCATGAGGGCTCTGCCTCCACGAATGGATTAATGGATTAATTTTGTTATTGCAGGACTGGGTTTGTTACAAAAGTGAGCTCAGTACTCTCTTGATCTCTTGCTCTTACCCTTTCCTGCCCTTCTGCCTTCCACCGTGGATGATGCAGCTCAAAGTCTGTCTCCAAGACTGGCTCCATGCTCTTGTACTTTCCAGCCTCTAGAACCATGAGCCAATAAATCTCTGTTAACTGTGAATCGTGGTATTCTGCTATAGATGCATGAAACAGATTAAGACAGAAAATTGGTACCAAGAATTGGAGCCTTTGCTGTAACAAATACCTGAAAATGTGGAAATGGCTTTGGAACTAGGTAATGGGTAGAGGCTGGAAGAATTTGGGTAAGAAGGCTAGAAAAATAGAAGATTGCTGAGAAGGGAGTATTAAGGGCAATTCTGAGGAGGGCTCAGAAGACAAGAGCTGTAGGGAGATCCTAAATCTTCTTAGGGATTACTTCAGTTGTCCTAGTCAGAATGTTGGAAGAAATATGCATAGCAAACGCCACTCTGATGAGGTCTCAGAGGGAATTTAGAACTATCTCATTGGAAACTGGAGTGAAGGGAATCCTTGTTATAATTGCCAAAGAGCTTAGATCAATTATGCCATGGCCTAGGGCTTTATGGAAGGCAGAATTTAAGAACAATGAACTAGGACATCTGGTGGAAAAAATTTCTAAGCAAAATATTGAAGGAGCTGCTTAGCTACTTTTTAAAATTATTTTAATTTTTATTATTTCATGGCACGTATTCTGATGTTCTGTTGCTATTTACTTTAAAAATTTAAAATCATCAATAAAACATTTTAACAGCAATGCTTGTGGAATACATTTTTTCCCACTAGTTAACATGCCAAAATCATGTTGTTTTCTTTAAAGATACGTGGCAACAATCAACTATCAAATATATGTAACCTAAAAAAGGCAATATATGTAACCTAAACATTTGTACCCCCATAATATGCTGAAATAAAAACAATAAAAAACACATACCAGTTGTTTTGAAAGAATTACCACTGATGAAGGGGGCTGGGTTACTACACAAGTCAATAGTTCATTGGTTTCTGCTGTTCAGAAGTTGCAACACTGGCAAAATTCAGCTAATTTCTAGGATGTTATGGTCACGGTGGTTTGGTCCAGGCAAGTTCCTATTTACCAGGTTGCAGATTGTGCAGATAATCCTTTTTAGAATGGCTTCCCAACTCTATTTAATAGCTCTGAACCAGAGTGACACCTTTTTGTTGATTATATTTCACACCCCTATAGTGGAGAATTTAAAGAAACTGTAGTTCTTTCTTTTGATTGTTGCATATATCCTTTTAACTGCATATAGTAAGATGCTAGAGGAAAAAATTTAAAGTAAAAGAAAAGCAGAACGAAAAGGTTTAGAAAATTTACAGCCTGGCCATGTAAAGAGTGATGTCATCTAGAGAAGAGCAAACTAAAAGTCCAACCAAGTGACCATATGCTAAAGAGATTAATATAGACAGAAGGGAGTGAAGTTCTATTCATCAAGACAATGAGAGAATGACCCCCAAAACATTTCAGTAATCTTTGAGGCAAGCTTGAACCTTGAGGTCAAGGTTTCCAGAGAGATGCCCACGAGACCTCAGGATTTGCTGTCATGCGTTGCCTTGGAACACTGCTCCCCACATTCCAGCACAGCCTCCTCAGCTGCACCAGCCATGGCTCGGGTGAGTCCAGGTGTGGCTCAACCCACTGCTCTGGAAGGTAAAAGCTACCAATCTTAGCAGCATCCACATGGTGGTAATTATGCAGGCTTGCATACAGTGCCAATCTGTGAGGGCAGCTGCATATACTGGGCCCGACAAAGCTATAGGGGTGGGACTTCCTGAGGCCTTTGGGGGCTCACCCCTAGCCCAGTTTGCCCAGAGGCAGGGCCTGAAGTCAAGGAAGATTATTCTGAAGCCTTAAATTTAATGTCGTTCATCCTACTGGGTTTTAGACTTACTTCAAACAAGTTACTCATTTTTTCTTGCCTGTTGTTCCCTTTTATAAAGGAAATATCTGTCCTGTGCCTGTCCCACTATTGTATTTTAGATACAGATAACTTGTTTTTGTTTCACAGCAGGAAGAAATTTGCCTCAGGATGAATTGTGACTTGAGCCTCACCCTCATACGTATCTAATTTAGATGAGAATTTACACTTTGGATTTTTGAGTTGATGCTGGAAAGAGTCAAGACTTTGGGGACTACTCAGATGGAATGAATATATTTTGCATTGTGAGAAACACATGAGTTTTTGGGGTCCAGGTCATAGTGCTATGGTTTACTTGTGTCCCCCAGAGTTCATGTGTTGGAAACTTAATCCCCAATGCAACAGTGTTGAGATATGGGGCTGTTAAGATGTGATTAGGTCATGAGGGCTTTGCCCTCATAAATAGATTAATATCATTATCCTAGAAGTGGATTTGTTATCACAAAAGTGGGTTTGTTATAAAAGCAAATTTGGTGTCCTTTTGCTCTCTTGCTCTCACCCTCTCTTGCCCTTCTGCCTTCTGCCATGGTATGATGCAGCATGGAGGTCTTTGCCAGATGCTGGTGCCATGCTCTTGGACTTCTCAGCCTTCAGAAACATGAGCCAAATAAATTTTTAACTTATGGTTACCCAGTCTCTGGTGTTCTGTTGTAACAGCATAAAATAGACTAAGACAGTCATCCTTTGGAACCCACCAAGTGGAACAAAAAGGAAACTAAGAAACTTACATGCTGTGAAATATGAAAGTTGTATGAAAATTAGAGTACCTACTCTTAAGGAAATTCTGATTTGTAAGAAAGAGAAATATGAGTTGCCACTAATTTTCTTCTTTTCCTTCTTTATTCACATCAATGTATTTTACTCTCTTCTTGGGTCTTGTCCCTGACATTATGTGTTAGTGCATGTAGAACCCAAGGACAGACACACAAGTTATTTCAATAATTCAAAAGAAGCTCATGCCACTTGCTTTTATTGAGATAGATAATCTTACAAAAAATAATAAATGCCAAAATACAGTTACCAAAACTGATGTAATTTGAAGTGTTTTTCCTTAACAAATTTTAACACAAAAGTATAATGCATGATGACTATGTGATTTATATAAAAGTTACGTAATTCTTAAAAATAGTTGTTACTATATTTCAGTGGCATAGTCAGGTAATGGAACGCATGTCTAAAGATGTATGATGAGCATGTTATCCTTCAATTCTGCCAATGTATTAGTACTGCAAGCATATCTCCAGTGTTTGGAGATAATGTCAGAATTGTACATCTGAAACCTTTCGTGAATGTGAGGTCCAACCTGTGTGACTCTCCCTTGATCTGTTAGGTGGGATTAACTGGGGTCATTTCCACCTCTACAGAGCTGAAGATTCAAGATACTGTAAGTCCATAAGGAACTAAGCACACTGGGATCTCCAGAAGCTCAGGAATAATCCAGCCCAGATGCAGGTGGGATACAAAGACAGCACCAAAATTCCCAGGAAAATAGTCATGGACCTCTTGAATGCATGAGTTAAGCAGAACACAAAGATGGCATGCAAGTAGGTGCAGAGATTGGATGCCTCAGGTCCAGTCCTCTCTGGTTCTGTGCATGGCTCTGGGGACAAGTAGATACTCCTTAAGTATCACGTTAAGCATTCTAGGATTAGTACTTAACTGACTCCTGGAGGATAAATCTTGCCACATACCTCTACACTGGTTTATCAGGAAGTACAAATTCAAGTTGATACAGCATAACTGATCTATGCAGACTGCAACATAGTGGTTTGAGAATGAGCTTTAGACTCAGACAGACCTGGCTTCATATCCAGTCGTGAACAGACTCAGAATGTATTTGACGTTTCTGAGCAAACAGGTGTTTCCTCATCCGTAATATGGGGTTATTAATATTGTGTCCAACTCATAGGGTTTCATCCAAATTAAATGTTATTCATCTTGTAAATTATTTGTGATTATTATTAATATTTCATTTTGGTTCTTAATGTTTTAATAAGAGCGATCTTCACTAGGACATGGACAGGTGTTAGAGTGACTAATTATAATTTGATAGAAATTTAAAATTCATTGATTGATGGATGGATTTATTTAACAAATACACATTTAACACTTATTGTATTCAGACACTTTACTCATGTAAAAGACTAAGTAATTCTCACATTTTTAAAGTTTATTTGATTTATTCTATAATTTTCATTTTTATATAAATCTCCACCTCTGCATCTCTACTGGATAATAAAAAGTTCAATAATTTACAATAGTTCAATTTTCCTCAAAAATGAGGAAGACCTTATAAAGATTTTATTTCCAGTGGTCTATAGAAGTATTTATTGAAGGTAATATGCTACTTTCCCATATTGTAAATGCTCCAATTATGATGATATAATCATGATCCAGGTGCTAAATCACACTGTGCTTACCCACACCTTAGGCATACAGCTGTGCCACAGCTTTGTGTTAAAGGCAGCTTTCTGCCTACCCAGGAGCTCTGTTGATGCCTTTAAATCCCTCTCATTTTCCCCTGCCAGCCACATGCTGCTTGGAGCTGGAGTCTCAGTGAGGAGGTGAAAATCACTGGGGAAATGTCTTATCCTAAGGAAGGCTAACAGGCCTTCTCATGGAACTGCAGGGCTCCTAAAATAGCAGGAAAAAAAAAAAAAAAAAAAGGAACAGGATGCCCGGAGTTTCCCAGCGACTTGTAACATGCATTTACATGGAGAGTTACTTTTCTCAGAGCAACTATGCAAATAGAGCAAGCAATCCCCAAAGGAACTGGAGTCCAGGTTTATATTCTAAGTGGAAAATAACAAGATGTAAAGTAATCCCCTCAGAATGGATAACTATTACTTTAATGGCTAGAAAGCTGATCAATGTTTTAACTGGTTGCACAATAGTTTTGACACATTATTGCAGGAAGGCAATGTTTAAAAAAGACCTTGAAAATAAGAAGCTAAATGAGAAACTAGAAAGAAAATGAAAGCTAGAGACAGTATAGATTACATACACAATAACACATTCATAAATTTGACAATGGGATATAGCTAAACCTGGTAGAAGAAGCCAATCTTCAAGTTTAGAAGAAACTTAGTGGATCAACAGAGTTTTTCAACCTAAGCATTACTGACATGTGCATCAGTAGCTCTCTGTCGTGGGTGCTGTCCTGTGCATTGTAGGGTGTTTAGCAGCATCCTTGGCCCCTACTCACTAGATGCTTGCAGCACCCCCTAACCCCAAGTTATTCTGACAACTGAAAGTTTTTCCTGACATTGCCACATTCTCCTGAGGGGAGAGCAAAATCCTCACAATGATAAAGACATACAAATAATATTAAAAGAAGACCATTTGTCAAAGCAAACAGCATCTGAAAAATAACTTGGGATTTACCTAAGTTAAAGGTCTGGCTTGGCTTTGGCCTCTTTTCAAACTTAGAATAGGTAGTTGAGTTATTTAAAATTTCTGAGATGTAATATCCTTATTTGTATAAGAAGATAATGATACATCCCTAGTACACGATTTTGATAAACTAAATGAGAAAATATATTACATAGAAAACATTCCATATAGCCTGGTATATCTTTCTCCTCTCTCTCTCTCTCTGTATATGTGTGTATACATATATACATACATACACACACATATATATGTATAAATATATATACAAATACATACACACACATACATACACACACATATATATGTGTGTATATGTATTTGTATATATATTTATGAATATATAGTATGTGTATATATTTAAATATAATGGGCTATATACATATATATTCATGTTGTGTGTATATATATTTATATATAATGGAGTATATATTAATACATATAGTTCCTTGCCTATCAATCCATTTCTTTGTTTTAGAATTCTAGCACGTAAGAATGCCATGTTTAACTTAAGATATGCCACTCATAAAGTTCACCCATTGATTCTTGTTTTGATTTCTTGAACTGCCTAGAGTGTTTATTCACCCTTAAATGTCATAGTTGGTAAAATTCTAGAAGACAACTCTTCTGTGCTTGCTTAATTTTTGCTTTTATTGCATGCTTTCAAAACCTTCAACTGCCAAAAATTTAGATTTTGTTTACTTTTGAGTCAATGCATAGTTCTAGTATTCCCTTTCTTAGGATGACCCGTATTCTCCCGAGGTATAAAAGTGAATATGGCTCCTAGCAGTATAAACAATAACAGCACCAATAATAATAATCGACTGCTTACTTTATTTCAGTCACTGAGAAGAGCACTTTTCATATATTAGTTTCTTCTTTCCTCACAGTGATGTTATGAAATAGGTGTTCACTATCTTCATTTTCCATTTCATGTGTTAGGAAACTGAACCTCAGGATAGGTATAAAACTCTTCCAAAAAGTTACCTAAAGTAGCCGAGACCAGTTATGAAACGGGCTCTGTTTGGCGCCGAAGCTCAGACTGTTAACATGGAGCTGTCGTGTCCTGTTCGGTCAGCCGCCTGGGAGAAGTGGGTGCCAGCGCACCCAGAACCAGAGGAGCATTATCTCAAGATCGGAAGTGGGAGTTTTCTTGGTGGAAGGCAAAGGAACGGGATGCAGTGGGGGAGAAAAAAATCCCACAACCAAACACCACCACCTTCCAACCAGGCTAGACTGCAGTCTCATAAGCACACAGCAAGGTGGCTTTGAATTGCCCTTTGTTATTTTTCTGAGGGAATGGTTTTGTTCTTTCTTAATCCTTAGTGAAAGTGGTTTTTAAATTAAATATCAAGGTAGTTTCTGTTGAGATAATGGATAAAGTGAAGGGTTTTTGTTCATTTGGTTGCTTAGGTTTTGTCCATGACTAGCCTTACAGCTGAGAATGAAGAAAAGTACTCTAGAGAGCTCTGAGAAAAAACAGCTGCTCCTTAAACTCAAATTTCTGCATGTGAACTCACGTGCGTGCACACGCACATCCCCCAAGGGGAGCGAGCCCTTCTGTTTTTCTGATCTCCAAAGCAGTGCTTCTCAATCTATTCAAAAACTATTATTTTTTAAAATGTTTGTCAGCAGGAAAAAAAAGACCAAACTCTGTAAAATGATTTTAGAGAGATTTACTCTGAGCCAAATTTGAGGATCATGACCCAGAGCCATGCCCAAGAAGCCTTGAGCAAGTGGACTTGGTGTGGCTTGGTTACAGTTTGGTTTTATAGATTTCAGGGAGACAGGGGTTACAGTAAAGTCATAAATCATTACATTGGAGGCATACATTGGTTGGGCCCGAAAAAGTGGGCCATGGGGGGGGGGAGCTTACAGGTTATAGGTGGGTTTAAAGATTCTTTGACTTGTAATTGGTTAAAGACATGAAGCTTTGTCTAAAGACTTGGAATGTTTTAACATAACATTTTAACATATCTCTGTTTATCAGAGACAAGCCACCAGACATAGATTTGTTGTGTAAATTGAGGACCTGCAGGTCTGTCTTGCATAGCCTTAGGCCTGTTAATGGGTTACAAAGGATGTCTCCAAGAAGAGGAGGGGCTTGATGAGGCATGTCTGACCTCCTTCCTCCTGGCTGGCAATTTAGTTTTGGGATATCCCTTTGGCCACGAGGGGGTCCATTCATTCTCGGTGGGGGGGGGTGAGCCTTAAAATTTTATTTTAGTTCACATGTTCAACCTGTTGCAGACTGATGCTTCCATAAAATGTAATATAAATAAAACAACGAAATTAAAATATGTGTAAAATACAAGCGTGCACTCTGTATTGTTATGGCAAGGGACATAAAAGTACTCTGTCGAATTGCCAGAGGGGTTTCTAAAGATGCCCAATTTCTGTCCTTTGCTTGTCAGGGAAGCAGCATGGCCCCATAGCCCCCGCTTGCTGCAGCAGTTTCTCAGAGGATTTCGTTTCAGAGAATGGTACATAAACACATTTGTGTATAAAAAATAGGTTATAAAAATAGTTTGGGTTTAAGCGGGTTGCTTATTTCTAAATCCCTTGAAGGAGGAACTACTGCAAATGAAAAAAAGGATAAAAGAAAGAGAGGAAAAATTGGGACCAGACTGGGGTTAGTGTTATCAAAACTGCCAGGGGGTTCTGGCCTAGGTCAGGAAGCTCACAGCACAGAATAACCAGTCGCTGAGATAAGGTGGATTGCCAAGGAAGAAAGGAAATTTTAATAGGAAGGACGTCTGGTGGGGAGAAGAGGAGAAGCAGCCTCAAATCCGTCTCCCTACTAACTACTAACGGAGAGAGTACCCACTTTTCAAAAGAGAGGGTAGGTGTATTGGGGCAAGTTGTGTTGAAATTAACATGGGGAAATTAACAAGGGTCAACCTACCAGGGGCAGTTTTCTGAGGGATGGGGAGTCTTGGTGTCAGGAAGTCTGCCCAGGGGCCTTTGTCTTGCAGAGATTCCTCCATTTCTGGGAAACAAGTAGTAGGTAGTTAGTTAAAAGTTACAGAGTCTGGTCATCAAGCCATATTTGCCTGAAAAATCTAAAACATGAAAGGGGGAGGATTATAAAAAAACATATAGGGGTGTTGAAATTTGTTCATAGGGCTGGTTACACTCGAGTGTGAGGCCTGTTCCCTCCTGCACCTTCTTGTTGTAGTTCTCTTTCATTTCTTTTTTCTCTGGTTTCTGTTCCTTCCTTCCTAGTCATAATACTTCTCTTGACTATTTGGTTTGTTTTATACTATTACCTTTTCCCTTTTATTCCTCTCTCATTTCCTTTCTCCTTTCTTTTTTCATTTAAGTATGAAATAAATATTACAAATATAGAAATATATCAGGAGAAATACAGGAAAACACCCATGAACCCATGGCGTTTTTAAAAACATTTGTGGTTCGATACAAAATTTCCGTGATTTTTTTTTTTTTTTTTTTGAAGGAAAGAAACTGTTTTGTATACAGAGAAAAATAGTTTAAGTCCTTTTCATACTCTTCCTGGTGACCACTGTGCTGCTGAAGTTGAAATGTTTCCTTCTGTCTAGGTTTTCAGTTTAACCTCACAGGAGCCTTCCAAGCACCAAAATCTACTACAGTTTCATTATGCTTAAACATTGTTCAAAATAGGCGGTATGTTTTATGTATCACAATGAAAATGTTTTCATTCAGTAATGTACGTGTGAATTCCCTAAGTTGACACATGTAGATTGAGTTCTCTGATTGTTGCTGTCTAGTCTTATATTGGGTAGATATACCACAATTTGGTTATTTGGTTAGTTTTTCTTCTTAGTTGCATATTAATATTTTTTCTGAACTTTCGCTATTATAAATATTGTTGCTACAATATCTCTGCGTATGTCATTATATGTAATTTTGGAAGAGTTTTTCTGGTACAGATGGATGAGTGTAAAAGCAGATTTTGCCAAAATATTCTCTGAAGAATTTGTTTTGTATACAACCTACATGAATGCTATTCCCTCATCTTACCCAACCCTTACTTAGTATTGCTGGTTTCCTTAAATTTTTACCAATCTAATGGGAGAAAAATGTTACCTTTTTAACATTTGCTTTACACTGGTTACTACTGAGATTAATTCTCTACATGCATTTATTTTCCAAACAGGATTTTTCATTGGGAAATTGCTCATTCATTGTTTGCTCACTTCAGTATTGGTTTATTGTCTTTTAAAATTAATTTGGAGGAGTTCTTTAAACACAACAGACATTAATCATTAGCCTGTGATAATGGGTTGCAAATATCTTCTCTCAGGCTAGCATATGCTGTGCTTTGTTCCACAGAGAAATGTTTAATTTATGTAGTTAAATTTATCTATCTTTTCCTTTGTATTTGTGCTTTCCATGGCTGCTTTAGAAAATTTTTCCCTATAGTGATATCATAAGCATATTATTTTATATTTTGTACTAAAAGCTTTGGAAAATTTTAGAAGCATTTCAATATATAATCCATCTGGAATTAACTTTTGTTCTTTTCTTACATTTTCCATCTCCTATTTTGTTGTCTATTACCATTCCTCAACACTTTATTTCATTTATTCTCTCTTTATTTGGTTGTCAATATCCTTCAAAACCTTTTATCAAAATTTTATGATATTTGTAACATAATCTAATTTTGCCATATTTATATATGTTTAAAAATTTTTTTTAAATGATGTTTTGGTTCCTGCTTCAAATCTGGTAATGTTCTTTTTTATATTTACAGTGCTAATTTCTTCTTGGCATTGCCAGGTTTGGCCATCCCTGCCCAGAGTAGAAATATGAAAGATGGGAAATTTAATGTAAAGTTGGTACTGAAGCAATTTCCCTTTGCTTTTCTAGTATTAGATAACAATAGCTTAGATAGTATTCCTCTATGGGAAGATAATAAATGAATGCCTAAACATACATTTATTGTTCCCTTATTAAGTACTGGGAGCTTTATGATAACTTGCCCAGTTTTATTCTTACGATTGTCCTATGAAAGACCTATCTCTAGTCCCATTGTTTGACAAAGGTACTTAAAGTCTTAATTCCCCATACACTAGTAGTTAGCTCTTCCCTTTTTGTCTCACTCAAGAAAGCAAATCCGTGTATACGAAAAGTACAAATACAGTGGATTCAATTGAAAATAAGTTAGAGAAGAGATAGCTACCCTACTTACCACTGACAAAATCTCTGACATTTGTGACAATGCATAGCACTTAACACTTAAATTTAAAAGAAACTCATTCTCCAAAGATTATACAAAATTATTTCAAAGACCGATTTTGAAACATAATAAGCAACCCAAATTGCTATAATCCTTAGAAGTTAGTTAATAGAAATACATTTCTCATGAATCAGTGATCTGGTAAATGGTTACTCAGTAAATTCATTGTGTGAGATAATCTTTGGAGAAGTGATCGTTCTGTTAAGAGGTATTTTCACAAAAATGGACTTTGGCTAATTGCTTCCAATACATTGATTATTTGACGTATTGGACAGGTTTCCTCTCCCCATGAGAATACTCCAATTTACCTCCATCTACACTGAGTCGGTTGCACTCATTTATCTTACCTGCCTTTTCCCCATCAGCATTTGAGTTTTCCATCCTTGTCTCATGCTATTTTAGATGTAATTGACCAATTTGGATTTTTAAAATGTACTTTATTATTGTTCAAGAACTGAACGCATCATTATAATTTTAGAGCATCCTACGGTTGAAGGCAGTTAGAGATCTTACTCTGTCAAACCCATTTTATAGTAATTACCAATCCAGAAGTTAGCAATATTATTTGTCTCTGATATGAAAAATACACTATTCTTTCTTTGAATGACCCTAGGGTACTCTTGGCTTTTTAAGAAAAACATAGTTTATTGTTGGATAATTTTGAATTTGTGGTCAATTCAAACTGACCATAGGTTTTTTGTTTATTTTCTTAATATAAATTGCTCTGAAACCATGACATCTCCTTTTTCCTGAGCTTATTAATTTTTTCATTTTATAGGATAAAATTTGTTTTGTTCCACTTCCTTCTAACCTAAATCACTTATCTGACTAAGATTCTTTTCAGTTTACTTAAGTTGATGTGTGATTCAGTGGAATACAGCCTTAACAATTCATAATGTGTAAGATAGTTTCTTCATATAGTCACAAAATATTAGAATATTAGAGTTTGAAAGAACTTTTTGAAACCATTTAGCTCAAATTCCTCCTCCATAAATATTTCTTGTAAATCCCTGACAAGTGGTCAATAGCATCTCACCTCACTTAGAGGAATACATTGTTTTGGAAATGAGTTATTCAGGCCTGGGTTGAATTCTGTTTCCGTTACTGGTTTCATTAAGCCTCTTGGCCTAGTGTGTTTACATCTGAAAATGGAAATAATTAAACATACCTGGAGTATTACTGTGAAGATGACATCAGATGAAGATGCAAATGTTGTGCATCTA